>VZRH01014904.1:617617-631316 GCA_013397555.1 Urocynchramus pylzowi | reverse complement strand
AAAAAAAAAAAAAAAAAAAAAACAAAAAAAAAGCAGATGAATGATTTACTGCCAGACTCCAAGTGAGGAAAAGGGCACACACCCATCACTGCAGGCAAGCAACAAGCAAAGAAAAATGACTGAGCAACAGAGGGGAGGCAAGAGGGAAAAGGTGTGGGCTGGGCAGGGAGTTAGTACCTGATAAGTCATTAATGTGTGTACAAGGCCAGTCTGACATCAGGGAGGCTCTTACAGGATTGTGCTGGAATTATGGCATATATCTACAGGCAAAAGAGGCCATTAGCTTCAAAGAATCACTTATTTATCCTTTTGAGTAAAATATCAGCAAACCCTGAGCTCACAAAGCACATAGAAAAATGTTGTCAATCCATAACAAAGTGTCAGAAGAACCTCAAAAAACAGCAGTAAGTTGCTTTTAGCTCCAAAGATTTTCCCTGATGATTGCCTCTGGATTTACATTAGAGCTTCATTTTTACTGACCCATTCCTTTATGGAATTCTCCATGTACCTGCCATTCTGCACACCCAAAACTGAGGCTATTCCCTCTCTTATTAGTGGTCATTTGTGGGCAGGCTTAAAACAGTTTGCCTTTGCCTTTTACGTGAAGATCACTTCCATTTCTTCCCAGGAACTTCACTCTTGGCAAATTCTTCTTAGTTCTTGGCTAAACCTGACAGCTGATCACTAGCCTGTTTTGAATATGTGAGCACTGTAGAGCTGGGCCATTTCTAAATAAAATTGTCTCTGAGAACCACTGAGATGGCCCAATAGCAGCACCTTCAGGTCTTACCTGTGCTGCCATGGGTCAGGTTAGAGGGTGCACTGTCGGAGAAGGGAGATGCCACACCAGATGGTCGTCAGCAGAGCTCGTTTATTGTAACCTAAATACCTAGTTAAATACAGTCTTTAACTAGCTCATACATATTGTAAAAGTACAGCTCATCATTGGTTAGTTACTTATCAGTTAGTACGTCTACTTTTACATTCTTGTGGTTAGTTTGTTTAATTTTTCTTCACACTTCTAATTAAAAAATCCTCTCCCCCAACCTGCTGTTGCACCAAGGGCACAGTGACCTTGCCTATTCAGACACTGGCTGTTGATTTTTGTATTTATCTCCTTCTCGCTTAACTAACTGTATTTTCTCAGCCAGCTAGCTGTTTACAAAAATCCTCTACAGTGCACCTTGGTTATTTATAAAAGTGAAGTTTTGAGCTGCTGTGTCATGAGCAATGTAGGAAAAAGGAAATCTGGCTACAGAAAAGTATCCAGGAGCCACACCAGCACTGCTGTGAGCCCAGCTCAGGCAGGAGGGGAAACTCCTGGGGCCCCATTCCGCTCTGCCCAGGGCCAAGGCTGCAGTTTCCCCGTGTCCTTGGATGTGAGCACCCAGCCTGCAGCAAACACACACTACAGGAAGGCTCAGCCTCACTCCCAAGGAAGGGTAGGGGCCTCTCACATCCCTCCTCCAGTCCTTTCCAGAGCCACTTGCTCACCCTCCACTCCCTGTCCAGCCCAGACTACAAACACTGCTGTGCTCCTGCTCTGCAAATATCTTCTCCAACACCAGCAGTGCAGCCTGGTGGGGAAAAGCAAATTTGGTCCCTTAGCATGTCACCTCATGTTTTGCAGAAGGAAATTTAGATTCCACATATCTAATTAATGGAAAACACAGATAAACAAAAACAGATTGGTTACTTCAATTATGTGCACACTGCCTGCAGGGCTACAATTAACAAATGCAAAGAAAGATAACAGTCAAAATGGGTAAAAATATGCAGGAGAATACAATCTGCAGCTTACCTTAATGACAATTAAAAACACCTCTCCACCAGCTGTGAAATGAGGGAGGTTATTCTTGGCAAATGAGTGTAATGCAAAGTTTTTTAGCCATCTGTAAATAACGTTTACCTGGTGCAGCTTTACATAATTAACTAACTTCCTTGTGAGTATTGCACAGACCATCTTCACAGAGAGGGAATAACTTGTCTAAAATAAAGACAGAGAAGGAAGGAGAGCAGAAGCTCTCTATTAATTTATTTAAATTTCTCCCAGAGGCAATTTCTCCAAATTTTGTGAAGTCGAGCATCTGTTTTCCTTACAGCTTAACTTACTGAAAGAAGCATTACCTGCACAAATAATCCTCTCTCTAAGCAGCTTAACAAGTTTGTGTAAATGTTTGAGCTGCTATAAAGAGGCAAGAAAGTAATTTCATATCCTATTCAGAAAGGTAAACAATTTTCTTGTTATTTTGAGTCCCTCCACTATTTGCACTACCAGATGGATTCGATGATTACTCTGTGGGATGGCATTTCTGGGTGACATGACTCATGTGTAGCAAAAGGTTCAAAACTGTGAGTGAAAACTGGTTTCCAATTCAGTGATTGTAATAATTAGGTGCAAACCCAAGTCCTTTGAATGACTTAATTTGTATTTAGTAAGAATGTTAGTGAGACCAATTATCAAAATTCACTGTTCAGCTGCATTTGAAAATTTAAGTGGCCAAAAATTCCAGCACATTGAACTCCCTGGCTCCTCCCCTGTGTAAACTAGCTGTTTGTAAAACAAACACCAGAGTTATTTCTGTTGCCTTCTTATTGAATAGATGTCCATGTTTGGTATTGAGAAGGATTGGTTGAGATATCTGACATTTTATCTTCCTCCTTTTGATCTGGTTCTTTTCTTTTCCTAAGCACCTGTGGGACTATCTCCCCCTTTAAAAAGAAAGTAAAAAGCTTAAAAAAATGGCTTTCCATTCAAAGGTTTCTATGAGACTGAAGACACCTCATTGAGCAAAGTTTATCTCTATAATAGCTTTAGAAGTAAGCACTCCACTAATATTGCAGTTAGATTCTTCACTCAAAATAAGCCAGAGGAAGGACCACGTTCTTTACTGGTTTAAACATGGATTTCAGTGACTGCATCAGAAATCTCCAGAGACAGAAAGAATTCTGTTTTATTGTATCCATCCAAAACCTGTCTGTTTGGAAGACAAACTTTTTGCCTCACCAAGTGGCCAGTGCAGTGATCATCACCTCAGATTTAATTGCATTAATGGGATGAAGTTAATTAAACTGTTAGATTACAGTGAGCATCACTGGATCATTACTTGCATTTTCTCAGCCACAAAGACATTGTGTGACTGGAAATAATTCAGTACCAAACACTCCAGGAAAAAATTCACTAGATGTGTTAATAATTTTGATCCCCAGAATGAAGATTTAGGAACAAGGTTTAGTTAGGCACAATCTCCAATAAAATTAGTAAAAAATTGCTATATCATAACAAAACAAATAGCTCTCTTTCTTACTTTCTCAAGATAGCTGATTCCAAGGAATCAGCTTGGAAAAAATCAATTGTGAATTCAGTATTTCTGAGCCTGCAGAATCACTTCAGAACACATGGTTCAACAAGGCTCACCCACCTTTACCTAGCACCTCTTAGCAGAAATAAGGGTAAGACATACAGTTCTGAACATTAAATGTCATTCCTGATATAGTCTTCTGTTCACATTTTATAAGATTTTTTAAGCAAATTGCTTGCTCCTGAAACACAGCCACCTCTGATTTCTAGCTAAAAGATGAAGATGAATTCCTTTTAAATTAACTGAATTGCTCTAATAAGAGTGGTGGGCAAAAAACTCACCAATTCTGTATTTAAGGGTATCTCATAACAACACAGCATTTTGTGGATTTGAGATTTACAGATTAAGTTTTGCAATGCATAAAAATAACTCATTTATCTATTTCAAGCCTGTCACCTTTAAGTTTCATTGGGCATTCCTTTCATACACTGCAAACATGCAGTGAGGAATAGCCCTGCTGACCTTCTCTGTGCCATTCAATATTATACATCCTTCCATCATACTTTTGTTTATTAGTCTGCTCTGAGAATTAAATGGGTTTTATCTTGCTGAATATTGTCTCAAATCAAAGCCCCCTTATGCCTGTAATTATTTCAGTTGCCCTTTTTTGCCCCTTCCACTTTCAGCGTAGCCTTATTTGAAAGAAGATGATTTTGCATCCATTTCTCCAGCTGTAGATGATCAGTAATAAGAAGGCTGGAAACAGGAATATAGCAAGCAGGGAGGCTGCCATGTTATTAATATTTATTTCATGTTGGTATCTAGAAGCATCAGCTGAGAGTCCTATTGTGATAAGCTACACAGCCTTGTAGTACATGACAGTCCTTGCCAAAGGATTGCATCTTGGGGGATGCAGGGATCCTAGAGAGGGAGAATTCCTATTGCAAGTTTACTTGTCTAATGCAAACTCATCACCTTTTGATGTCCCAGCAGATGCAGCCTGCACTCAGTGAGAGCATGGTGTGTGTTTGATAACGAGAGCACTTTCATTTCATCCTCTACAAAGGGAGATGGCCCCTGCTGACACAGATCCCTGTAAAACATTTGCCACAAAGCTACAAACAAACCCTTCACAGCATCTGCATGTGGTCAAAAATTAGGCCATCATATACCAGAGAACTCCACTGCTGGCAGTAGGGAGGGGTAGGAAAACTCAGTACTCCAGGGAGCAGCCTGCCTGCTGAGCAGTCGTGGAGAAGGCAAGCACAGACCCCCTCTCACATGTAGCCATCATTTTAAAGCATGAAGCATTTCACTGACCAAAATCACTCCAATCTAGGCCCTGGAGAGAATGTATTAGGTATTAAATGGCCTGTACCCAGAAAATTTAAGTGCTTATATCGGCAATGTCATCAAGGAGAGAACATTTCAAAAACATCAAGCAGATAAATAAAAGATCTGAATCTCAATTATAACGTTAAAATTGAAACACCTAATTGACTTGGACACAAAACCTGTTGCTCACAACTTCTGCTGCTTTCTGCTGTCCCCAGCTGTGGCTGCCAGGACAGCCATGTCAGTGCCTGAGCTCATCCCTCTCCTCCCAGCTGGCAGAGGATTCCTGCTTTGCATCTTCCCATCCTGCTCCTCCTGAGCCAGCCCTTTTGCCCTGTGCCATGGGGCTGCCTCCTGTTCACCTCCCTGCTCTGGGCTGGAGACCCTGCAAGAGCCCCTGGAAGGGACAGGCACATTTGTTTGCCTGCATTTTTCTGCCGGGGACAGTGTGTGAAATGGCCCTGCTGCCACAGGAACAGGCAGGATGTTTGCTAAACAGGCATAAAGATGGCTCACAACAGCTCTGCTCATTGTGCACGTGATCTTTTTAGCAGGCAAAACAGGGCAAGGTCAAAAAGGAGCACTTAAAAGTGGACAAACATCTTCAGCAATACACGAGCACTGGTCCCACAAGAACCCTTGCCCTTGGAGTACACTTAGGGACTAACACAAATGCAGGCAGAGGAAAAGGGCAGAAACACAGCTGGGGGAGCTCCTGGAGTCATTAAAGAGACCTTGTAGAAGACCAAGGTAGTCAGACCTTGATTATTTTTCTTTGGTTAAAGGCATAATATTAAACAGTCACTTACCCAAGGTGCAGGCAAGAATAAGGAATAAGGAATTTTTACCAGTTCCAACAAGCTCATATGTCAGATTTTCTTTGATGATTAAGGAAAATGTTTTACCTTGCTTCCTAAATAGGTCAGCAGTTCACAATGATTTCAATGGTGACAATGCCCAGGTTATTCAAGGATGTTTCTCTTACCCCATGCCCAGCCCTTTCTAACTGTTTTTTCTGATTTTGGGCATGTCAGTCTCCTTTGTCTGCCTGTTTTATACCACATATTTGTAATTATGAAATAGCAGGTGGGTTTGAACATACAGTGAGAAATGAAACACAGGTGACTGCAAAGCTACAGGCAACAATAATTCCTGCAGTGTTTCAAGATGAACAGGGTTTAATATGGTTTTAACACAATTGCACGAATTTTTCAGATTCTTCATCTTGTACTTGCATTTCCCATGACACAGCCAAATCTACCATACACATCATCAAAAGCAGTAGTAAGGGATATATTTATCAATCATTTCACAATGGATAATAAGCTTTTAAAATCCCAGCTTCCTGTAGACTTTGGGAGATAGAAAGGCTAGAGAAACAGCCTAGTAGAAGCAGTGCTTGAGCTTTGAAAATGACATGGCACTGCAGTTAATTCTGGTTTAGAACAAATGCATTAAACATTTATTTCACCAAATGTTAGTTTAAAACAGTCATTAAAATCAGTTTTCTCTCTGTCCACTGGAGATCAGTTATTCATTCAAAGTTGATGAAGCTTCCCTAATTTCAACATTATTCTATGCTCACATAACAGATGTCATTATATTTTAGCTTCATATAATAATGTTGCTCAATTCATTTCTCACACTTTCTATCTCCTGTTGCAAATCTTTATACTGATGACAAACATTTCATTTAAATGTGAGTCTCCTAATGACCCTTTTCTGGAAATAAATGTACAGCCTGTACAAAGAGGAAAATTCAGTTTAGAGCAATATGCACAGATTGATTATTTCTGAGCCAGAGCATCTCTGCTCTTTTCATTTTCTTCAGACTTTAACTAATCAATTCATCATAGCATTTTTGCACTTCATTATTTGCCAAGCTTTTCACTTCCCCTCTCAGATGAAGGTGAGGATGTGGGCCCACATTTTCCCATATCTCTTTTATCCCCAAAGAATAACCCCAGAGATGGCTGAGGCTGATCTGCCTGGTACCTGTCCAGGCTGAGAGCCTGGGGGCCAGGTTGGTTGATATCTTAGTTAATAATGTCTGCTGAAAAGGGCAACTGAAGACTTCACCTTTTGAAATATAGTCATTAACAGTAATTAGTACACAGATCTTATCAGATTAGGACTAAGAAAATTGCTGCCATCTACTGCTGGAAAGAAATACGTGAAAACTGAAACATCTTCAGAAAGTAAGTGAGGACTTGCCAGTACCTTAAAGAAGTTTATTTCAAGTGACAGCTTAGCTATGAAAAGGGAGGTTGCCACAAACAAGCATGGGGAATGTGACCCTGCAGTTTGGTGGCCAGGGTGTCAGACTGTTGTGACACACAGACATTTCCCATCAACAGAATAAAGGCTTAAACCCTGGGAAAATATTTTACTTTGGATTTCCTATTTGCTTGAAATTCAGTAGGTATTTTTTCCCTCCTCTAAATTCAACTTTACTCATTTATAACTACCCATATATGCTGGAGTTAATATATGCCACTGTTGGCTGGGGGAGGATAATCCAGTAAAGATGCTATTTTGCCAGGGATTCATAGACAAACTTTATACTGGTCTGCAGGCAAGTATTTCTAGTGAGAAAGTGAGAGAGAGGGGACAGCTCTTAAAAAGGGAAGAAATTAAGAGTCTGGAACAAGTTTATGCCCATTCTAAGTTTTGGGGATAGAGCAAGAGTCCACAAACAGGAATTCCAATGTCCTTTTCCCAGTCCCTCTGCCCATCAGGTGTCCTTGTGTGACCTCATGGTCACTCTGAAAGCCAAACTAATGTTTTGCACCAACAGTGTATTTTCCCTCAAAAGCATTTGCTTCAACAGCCTCTCAGTTCCTGCAGCACCAGTGCCTCTGGGGATTTAATTTTGTTGTAATTATAGGAAAGCAACGCGAGTCTATCAACCTTCCTCACTCTCCCTACTGTGCTGCTTCTTTAGAGGCTAATTTTTCCACTTAATTTTCAGGTGTATAAATTGTCTTCACTGCATGTGCTCAGCAGCCCCAGGAATGCTGCTGGCTCTGCTCAGCCCAATGCCCTCTAATTGTGCATGCTTCACCCCTGCTTGTGGTTCAACTCAAAGATCACCATTCCAGCACTTCCTCCCCCTCTCTGAATCAATAAACAAAAAATTGTTTGAGAGGACACGAGGGCCCAATTCTGTTAAACAAGCAGCTTTGTCTGCTTTTCCAGGAAATTGCTCAGCTAGTGGGTGTGCTACTTTTGCCCTAGGTGAGCTCCAGTGGCTTCACTAATTGCCCAATTTCATCACACTGTTCTTTCTCCACGGTGAAGAGAGCAAGCAGCAAGTTGTAGCCTTCCTCTGGGACAGCCATGGCTTTGCTGAGCCCCAGGATGACACTGCAGCAGAGCACCTTTGACTGCAGCTTTCACAAAGTCACACCCACGATTTTGTAGAGATCAATGTCAAGTTTGGTGAGTGCAACAATCTCCCCAGAGCAGCCCCTGCTGTTCAGCTCTGCTGGGAGCACAGAGATGCCACCATCTGCAGGAGGGGACAAACTGGCAGAAAGGAATGAGGCTGAATTAGACCTATTGAAGTACAAATTGTTTTCCATTTCCTCTTAATTCTCAGAATCATATTACTCTGTCTTGGACATAAAAGCAGCTGAGAAACAGCACTTAGACATCAGCCTAGACCTCAGAGCAGCAGTAATTAAGAGGGTGGAAAGCAATAATTTTCCAGAGTGTGTCATTCTTTTTCTCCTGTACACACATCATGCACCACACATTGATTCATCTCAGCAGTGAAGGCCTGCTCTCTATTCCCTATTCTATTCTCTATTTCTATACTCTAAACACTTTCCTCATGTGGCTGATAGTCAAAAGTAACTGAAATGCCAGAAACATTCCCCACCATAATTGGCAAAAAAAGGAAGAATTAAAAATTAAAAAAAAAAAAAAACCTCACACCTTCTAAAATATATTTCTACAAATTTAGACAAAACCAGGCCAAGAAACAAGTGTCATAGGCAGCAGCACAGGCTCACTGCCCTGGTCCAACACGCTTTTCTGGGCCCCTCTTTGACTGCCACGGGTAGCTGACACAAGGTATCTAAGTATCCTTGGTATTTACAGAGACCTTGTTATACTCTACAGCTCCCTGGAAGGTTGGAGCCAAGTGTGGGTTGGGCCCTTCTTCCCAGTCACAAGCAACAGGACAGGAGGAAATGGCCTCAAGCTGCACCAGGAGAGGCTTAGGCTGGAGAGCAGAAAAAGATTTCTTGGCTAAGAGGGTGGCCAAGCACTGGAAGAGGCTGCCCAAGGCAGTGGTTGAACCACCATCCCTGGAGGTATTTAAAAGATGCCTAGATGGGGCACCTGTGGATATGGTTTGGTGGTGCCTTGGCAGTGTTCTTTCACTGGCTGTACTCAATGATCTTTAAGGTCTTTTCCAACCTAAACTCTGTGATTCTATGTTTCTGTCAGATAACTTGCCTTGATTCAATGCAAGAGAGCTGTTTCCAGGGAAAAGTCCATCCAGCCAAGCCAGCTGGGAGTGCTGCCAGTGTCAGAGAGTAAATCATTCCACACAACTTCACTCATAAGCTTGTACTTGCAGCACTTAAGGACCTGGTTAGGTGAGCAATCCTTGATGAGCAGCTACTCAAAAGATGAGCAGGCAAGAATCTGTCCCTGTAAATATAGATTTAATCGTGTATTTAACAGCTTTTCTGAACCAAGATTCTGATGCATTTAAAAGAATAAAAATAAAACCAGGGGTGTTTTTTATTTTTATTTTCCTGAAGGAACCAGGAAAAATGTTTTCCCAGTAGGAAGAAACCATAGAAAGCTCTTTTTCCTCCTAGGAAAAGAGTCAACACTCTTTCAGTGACATAGAAATCGGCCTAACAGAAGCATTTATGTCAGGTAATCCTACAAGGAGCTTTTCAACTGTATTATCCAGAGAAAAACATTTGTACAGTATTTGCCTGCCAGGAAAGAAGTCTCTACTGCATTTTCCCAAAAGAAAAGATTTTATAACCTTTTGCTGACAAAGTAGTAATAATTATCCACATAGGAGCATACCATTAGCATTCCCTCGACAATGACTGATTGGTTTACTTATAAATATTTGCCATGGAAGGAAAAAAAAATGATGAACAAAAGGCTTGTAGATTTCTTTTGCTAGCAGAGCTACAGGGGAAGGGAAAAAAGCCCCAAACCACAAGTTGCAGTGTTACTAGAGCACCTGAAAGCACAAATACCACAGCAAAGCAAAGAGCCACAGGACCACAGAGGCGCTGCCAGGGACTGAGCACAAGGACGTGCCCAGCTGCAGCTCTGAGGTGAGCACCTCACACCACCCAGACTGGCATTGCCTCGAGTTTTACCATGCTGTGTTCTCCTCTGCCAGCCAGGATTCTTGAGGGAGTGTGTGAAGGCTGAAGGAGAGGGAAAACAAGAAAGACTTGCAAAGTTATTTTCCAGTCACTGCCATCACATCCTTCCCACTGATCTCCCTTTCAACTGGTCTTAAGAAGCTGACATGCTGCCCAGAAATTATATACAAAACACAGTTTTACATACTCATTACTCTGAGAACAAGAGAACACCACAGCTCATCACAAGACTACCCCTGTTGTGAGATGAAAACACTGGTTTTTGTTTAGATGCTGAGGTTTTTTTCTGTTTCTTGTCTAGTTGCTGTCATACGAGTCCTGTTATGTGAATCCAGACCTCTAGTCCTGTAGCTCTTTTATAAAAAGACAGTGTTGCAGTTTTATAGGTTCCTCTAGGATGAATATCACTCTTCATTTTTTCATTTTCCCGATGGATGTCTATTTCTCCCAGCCTTTGTCAGCTCTGTTAGATGTGCTTAATAATCAGGGGTTGGCTGGATGGGAGAATAATTCATATTGCGCTGCTGTCTTCATGGGCTTCACACAAAATTTTTGAAACCAGCAATTTCCAAGACCCTGGGTAGAGAAGCAACAAGGGGAACTCCTCTCCATGTACACAAATAGTGTCCTCCTACCTTTGCAGTGTTCTGTGCTTTCATTGTCAGTGCCCAGCAGGATAATTCACTAATTTTGTTGATGCAGTGACAGTGATTAATATCCCTCTGGTAATGGCACTGGGGAATGAACCATGGCACATAACTCCACTGCTGCTGCCCCAACTGGCAACAAAGCAAACCCAGGCCCTGTCAGAGTCACCCCCACAATTTATCCAAGACCATGGATAACCCATTGGTATTTTTTTGCTGATCTTGACACCTAGCTCCTTTTCAGAAACTCATTTCAGAAAAAGTAATTCCCGGAGTACTGGATAGCATGGAGATACAACAACATCCTCACCACAATCAAGAACTTTCAGAATCTTTGTAGTACCCCTTGGTTTGGGGTCTCCTTCAGGTAACTCAGCTGGAAGAAGCAAGAGATGGTTTCAGTCTGTGTTTCAAGAACCATTCAGATATTGGTC
The DNA here is from genome assembly GCA_013397555.1 of Urocynchramus pylzowi. Taxonomy (NCBI): domain Eukaryota; kingdom Metazoa; phylum Chordata; class Aves; order Passeriformes; family Fringillidae; genus Urocynchramus; species Urocynchramus pylzowi. The sequence continues at coordinate 620,229 of VZRH01014904.1, read as the reverse complement.
ACAAAATAGTCAATGATGCAAAAGCCCTGGGTCAGGACACACAGCTGCCCTGTCCTGGGGCACTGAGCTTTGGGAGAATAACCTCTTTCTCTTGGACTCAGTGACTCCTAAATTCTTCTGCACAGAGCTGCATCTTGGGGCTGTGCCAGCCAGTCCTGGAGGGCTGGAGACCACAGGAGCTTTTGCTGATGAAACAGGAGGGGTATGTTTGTTGCTGCAAAGGAAGGAAGGGAGATGGAAGCTGAGTCCCTTCTCACATCTCTGCCCATGGGCCAGGTGTAAGCTGGCATTTCCCAGCCTGTGAGGCAGCCAAGCACTGCAAAGTGCAAATGCAGACGCCCACATACTATTACAATTAATTCACTGAAGCAAAACAAACTCCAAGAACAGGATAAAAGAGATCTGTGTCCAGTTCTTGAAGATATAGGCAAGGACAGCTGAGTGCTGAGACTTTAGTCCTGTGGGGGAAGGCCAGGCTCTGGAGGTCCTTGCTGTTGTATTCTCCTGAGCCCTAATCCTGGCATCTTTACTGAGCACTGCCCTATTCACAACAGCAACACCTGATGGGAGCATTGCCTAAATAAGGATGGTAGAATCAGGCTTGAAATCTCCATGAGAATATGATCACAATATTTGGCAGAATAATGTCTCATGGCTCCACTAGATTATTTATATCTTTGATTTCTGCTAACAGTCTTGTCAAATAGGGAGAGATTTATTATTTTAATTATCTCAGGCTTGTAGAGATTTAAACATCTGTTATAGGTGTTCAATACGTATTAGAACAGCAATCAATTTTTTTCTTAAACAGGGGAGTGATTCATGGTGTTCTTGGGTAGATAAACTCTCCCTGGTCAGTACCAGACAGATACATTGTAGGAAAGCAGAAGGCTTTTTTGATTAGCTTCTAGTTAACTCTATTTAAGAAGTCTAGATGAAACATAACATTTAGGAACACTAAAAGTCATTTAATTGCAGGATTTGGTGTGTTTTTCTCAGATCTTTCATGGCCAAAGCAGCAGTGTCTTCTGTTTCCCAGCAGGACTGTGTTTATGGATTATCTGTACAAATTTCATTGACCATCCTCTGTCCCACAGGGCTTTCCTGCTTATGTAACAGATTTATCATTTAGCAGTGATAGGCCATCGGAAGAATTCAGCCCAGAGCTTTTCTTAATGTGATTTACATCCCCCTTGGGCATGACTTAACATCAATAAAAATCAAAAAGGAGGAGATTTCCAGGCTTGACTTGGCACAAAGGACTCAGTTAAAACAGCACATCTTGTGGAGACCACAGACAGACCTTGGAGTCTCAGCCTTTGTCCTAGCATCTGTTCTGAGGTGAAAGTTCATCTCTAGAGTAACTTCTTCCTGTGCAAAGCCATGGGACTTCATCCCCTGAGCAACTGTGCCACAGGCCACAGCAGGATGAGAGGATGGCAAGTCTCTGTCTCTGCTCTGCCCCACCTAGTAACCTTACCTCCATCACCTCCTGGAGCACCTCAGCTTGCACCCACCCAGGTGTTTGCACCTCCACAGTGTCTTTTAATGTCTCTCCCGTTCCTGATTCTCCCACACAGTAACATTCCCATCCTTGGACCTGCTCTGTTGAAGATCTATTCCAAAATAAAAGGAGGAAATAAAAGGTAGACCTAAGACAAAGATTGTTATTACTTTCTTACTGTGGGCAGTTCCAAATTAATTTTCATGTGACATTTAAGGTAAGGAGGAGTAGAATTTGAAGATGAAGATGTATCCCATGAATAGGAGACAGCAGGAAAATGAGACATGGAGCTGTTTATGGCAGAAATGGATGAATGGAGCATCAAAACTCACCAAGTTAATGAGACAAAGACAGATGTCTAAACAGAGAAGGCTTTAAACAGGATATCTGAAAGATGCAGTGAGCAAAAATAAATACCATAATTCTGATTGCTGCTCCCCAACAGAAAGCAGACAACTTTTAGCTCAAATTATCCCCCAAAGCAATGATAGGAATATCATTTTCTCCTCTACAACAGATTTTATCAGTTGCCAACCTTTAAAGTCAATCTTTTCTGCAATCAGCAGACAAAGACAATACTTCTAGGAATTCGAATACAGGTGTGAAAACAAAGGCCAACTACGAGTCTTAATAAATTCACCATCAGTTCCAAGAAAGCCTTTGACTATGTACTGAACAGATGAAAATTAATACACTGGGATTGTCAATCAGTAGAAATTTAATACTGGTGTAAACCTGCCCAATGCTCAGAGTTACTGATACAAAGCAGGTGCAGGTTTACACTCCCTATCAGTGACATTCCCGTGGGCTCCAAAGACTTTGGATGAAACTAGACCTGCTGCAGCACTTTGGAAAAAGAGTGAGGAAAAAGCTTGCTTCCTGTCACTCCTGAGATTCCCTCCACAGCTTTCACCAGGGCTCAGGGTGTTTCTAGCACCAATTCTTGGTCATATTTTCCAAACAAACAAATTGTTAGAATTCAGCCCAGGAGAAAAGGTGGGGCTCTGGAAAAAAACAAAAAACCAAAAAAAACCACCCAAACAAAACAAAACAAAAAAAAAAAAAAAAAAACACAACGAAAGAAAGAAGAAAAAAAAAACAAAAAAAC
>VZRH01014904.1:578437-617304 GCA_013397555.1 Urocynchramus pylzowi | reverse complement strand
AAAAAAAAAAAAAAAAAAAAAAAAACACCAAGAAAAAAAGACATGTTTTCAGTGATAGAAGCATGAGTTAGGGCCAAAATTCTACCTCTTTAAAATTCCACTATTCTTTCTAATTACATATGATGTTTTGCAGGAGCACAGTGCCTTCATTTTTTTAAAACTCAGACTGAATTTACAGTATTAGTAGTTTTGAAAAATATTACAAGACTGAGCAAATATGACAGAGGTTATTTAAGAAAACAAAGGATCATTTTGTCACAGTATTTTTTTAAAAAGAACTGCATACAAATAGGTTTGGGGTGGGGGTTTGGGGTTGTTGTTTGGTTTTTTTGTTCAACTGAATCTAATTCTTCTAATTCAGAATCATAAAATCCAGTGGGGAAAAATATTTTTAAATTACCAAAGGCAAGCAACAAACTTTACATTTAGCTGTACTGGTTATAGCAATTTTCATAGTAATTATGTTATGCACATCATCTAATAACTTGTCTAGAGTAAATTCTCTACTTCATTTTAGTACAAACCTAGGAACATGTATTTAAGATGTTATAAGAAGAAAACAATTGCCTTGGGGAGTCACTTGCCATGTGCTCTAAATTCTAAAGCACTACTTCTAAGAGAGTAGATTATTTTTTATGAGCAACATTATTAATTGAGAGCAGGAAACAAAACAAGGAATTTTTTACTTGCCTTATCTTCTTATCTCGTAAGCAGAGGCAGGCACTCTTTGTGGTCTCTGTCCATACAAACCCAGGAATTACTGAATATGATGACCAGTTTTATTTAAATTCAGAAGGAAAAAAAACTAATTTGAAAAGATATTATATTGAGCTTCTACAAGTTTGGCAAAAGTAAAGGTATCTAAGACACAGTCATACTAAGGCACACAAAGAAAAAAGAGAAGCAAACTTTCATTAGAGAAGATAATATATTTGGGGGCAAATCCTCTCCTATTCCTCTTCCTGTCCAATGCTGATTTCTATTGCTTAATATAATTCAGATTAACAGTCAAACCAACACAACCATTTCCTCACTATAGTCATCTTTGTACCTGGCAAAAAAAATATAGAAAATGCAAGCTAAGAAAGATTCATGCTCTCAAATTTATAACCTAGAAAAATGACCTGATCAAGGCAGTGCCACAAGCCTTTTTCTGCCCCTAGAAATGCACATGCCATAAGTGCATGGCTTCTGCCTTGCTCTGTGCTGTTGTGTCCTTGAAAGAGCAGTCACTGACTTCAGCCAGCAGTTCCAAATATCAGTGGCCAAGTGAGAAGTTAAGATGTATTTTGGTCATTTCCATAGAAGCTGAGTTTATTTAGTGCCTCCATGTCTGCAGTGCCTGCAGTGGGGACTACATTGGATAAACCTTCTCCAGGTCTGCCTGATGAATCAGGCATTGAATTAACTAATTATTATTAACTAGTTATTCAAAAGTGGCAGCTAATTAGTAATGAATTAAGTTTGTGATCTCTGACTTTTGTGTAGCACCTCCTAATTTCAATGCACTCCCACAGATTTGTCAAATCCTTCTTCATCTCTGGAGAAAAAAATCCTCAAATAAAGTGAAAAATGTGTAGCTTGATGAGGAAACAAAGCATGAAAGAACACAGAGCTAGTGCCTCCTTGGCACTGCTAATGTTCAGTAAAATTACTATATTATTGAAACATATATTGATTTATTACCTACATAAACATGCAGCTGCCTGACATTTTAAATTATTAGCAGAAAGGACTTGTGGTGACATAAGGCTCAATCCTGCAATTCTCACAGATTTACACACCTCTCCAGATCAAGGGAGCACTGTCCTTGTTTGTAGGACTTCAGTCACATCATACCACAACCAAGTCTGAGAAATCCATACCATGAGCTCAGCCTTCACTGAAATATGATTAAAAGCATTCATTGGACTATTTTGCTGATAAGTTATCTGTCTTCCCAAATCCTTTTTGTCTTCATCTCCATTCTCTGAAAGAGAAAAGGGAAACAAGTCTCTTAAGAGAGGTGGGAAAGAATCCCAGCCACCAATCAGGAGTGAGTGAGTTACATTTAACCTACACACACAATGTGCCTACACAGCAGTTGCTCCACGATTCTGCCTTTTGCTAAGAAAAACAGCAAAGAGTTCAGCAGCTGAGATGCTGCTTGAAGCATTGGGAGCCCATCCTGAAGTCCATCAGAGCAGAGATTCAGACCTGAGCCTGTAATCTTCACAACAAGTACCACTGACTTCTCAGGGATGGATTTCCATAATCATGCTGTGGTTCTAAATAATCAAAGCACCTGTAAGAAATCTTAAGACCTACTCATTTGTCAAAAGCAGGCCATTAGATCCACAATGTGGAGCCTGACAACATTCTGCTTTCCCAAACTCCTTCCACTGCAACAGGGATGGGACCAACTGCTTTGCTGTGACCCTATGGAATATTACAAAGATTGACTTATCCCAAAATCAAAGTGACTCAAGGGTGGCATTTCTTCAGCATCAGATGCCATTACTGAACTTCAGGAATCTTATATGAGGAAGCAAATCCCCACTGTGTCAGGTGCAGGGCACAGCATCTGCAGGGGGAAGTCAGCAGCCTCAGCAGGTGAAGCAGCCAAGACTCTGAGGAGAAAGAACAGCACAAGGGTGAGTTATGTCCTTAGGGCTGCAGTAGAGAGGCTGGGGACAGAGCTAGGGGTCCTGGCTCCCAGCTCTGTGCTTACAGCACCATGTCACTGTGCCAGCCACACAGATGCTGCAGTTTGAAGCCTATCAGTCTTCATGTCAGGTGTTGCCTCAGCTTACATGAGGTAAAAGTGTCATAGTAATTCCTCCCAGTTTTCTCTAATTTTTTTGGCCTTGCCAGTTGTGTTAGAAAGCAGTCCACAAACACTAGTGCCTTGGGATCTTTCTATTCGTGCATTTTCTCAGAACTTTTGCATCATTTTGTTTTCCTGCATATAAATAAACACCAACCATTACAGGTGAATATAAAACCATAGACACATAACAGTTTTGGGTAGTGCTACATCTCTTCTATCACTCATAGCATTGGGCTATCCATCAAGGATCATGCTAGATTGTTTCACACTCAGATAATCTAATTTAGTTCAAAAGAGTCCTCACAACAAAATATGACTTTGAAAAATCAGTCAGCAGACTTGTCAGGAAGCTTATCCTAGCTAACTTCTACTTCCAAGCTGATTCCAAAGTGTCCCTTGTCTCTGACAGCTGGCTGTGCATAAGAGGAAAGCAGCACACAGAGAACACAGCTAAAATCAGAGAGGAATTTTAAGCGGAAAATCAGCAGGAAAAAAAAATCATCACAGTCTAACATCCTAGTCTTCAAAGGCTCTGCTGAGTTACAGGAGGTCTATAAATGCTCTTAGATGCTCTCTGAGAGAATAGGTCACTGAGAGGTGAGGGAAAGGAAGAAAAGCTGATGAAAGATCAGCAAAATGAAGAAGGGCTGTAATTTCACCTAAAAGGAGAGCTCTAAATTTGATGGAGCTGCTGGAGCAGACACTACCACCCATCAGAACTTCTTCCCTGTGGAGAATGAGCAGATTTGTAAAAGCTCCACAATCTTCAAAGCTTGTCTCATCATAAGGCACAATGATATCTGCAGCACAGCAAGAAAGCAAGAGGCAAGGTTGCCACAGTATCCTCCTCCTGAAATGTTATGGCAGGGATTTTTCACAGGAGCTTGAAACAGGAAGGGCACCAAATCACACAGATAAAAAGCAACAGGAACTGAGTCTCCCAGCTTTCTTTGAGGGAGGAATCCATTTAGCCATCCCTATTAGGATCATCTGGTCTTAGTCTATGAAGAGTCCCAACAAACTATGACTTGGCCTAAATCCTGCAGGACTCTGCTGGTGATGGGTGCTCTGAAAATCCACAGGCATTTTTCTTCTCCCCAGAGTTCTCAAGTCATAGTCAAAAGCAAAATCATAGTCTTTAAAAAATGGACACAGCCCAAACTCTCAAGTGAGGTATGCCATAGGGCCTCAACTGAAGGAGTCCTGTAATTCTTCAATACTTCAGGGTTTCTAGAAAGACCATGATTATTTTTTGACCAGACATAAGACTCACCAAATGCTCAGTTTATTCCTCTTTGCTGACTGCAATATGGATCTTAATGAACTACAGAAACTAATTCCATCCCTCTTTCTCTAGAAATTCACTGTACAATAAAATAAGTAGAAATTGATTTTAATTAACTTCTTCCCTCTCCACTATTTCTTTTTTCTCACTCTTTTCTCTCTCACTTTATAAGAAGGCAAAGATGCAGACATCTACATGCTCCACATATTCCCGGCTGAGACCTTCAGAGCACAAACTCTCTCCCCACAGTACCTCTGTAGAGAACATGCCACATATGAGTTCTCCTTACCAGAGGAGATTTCTGACTGGCCAAATTAAGCCTAATGCCTGATGTCTACAGAAGTGCAAACAGCAAAGACTTAAACTAACACATAATTTTTCATATTTATCCCTTACTCTGGGTATCAATCTGCATGCAGCAACTCGGACAAGAAGTGAAGGGTTTATTTCAGGTGGATTCAGTGGTCTGGGAAAACCTTGTTCCTTACTGCCCTATGGGCCCCCCAGGAGCTCCCACCATCACACAACACTTTAAAATAGGCAAGAGGAAGGTAAAATTCCAGAAAGTGTGGAAGCAACATGCAAGATCAAGACTGGAGCAGTGACAATAGAAGCTAAATGAGACAAACAGAGCAGTGCAAAGAGTGTTTGCTTTAATCCAGGGCCACAGTTCAGAACTGCCACAGCAGCACTGCTTTAAGTTATTGTAGCCAGCATTAAAGAGAATCCAAATACAAATTTTTTTCTGATGAAATACTATTACCACACTACTAAAAAAAAGATCCAACAGTACATCCCCCAACCTCTCCATGACTCAAGGGGTCAAGATACAAATGAGGGTTTATGATGAAGTCCAACACATCTATATAGGCACCACAGTTTGAAAAGGCAATTTTCTGTTTTTATAGTCCAACAAATGTTCTTCCTCTAAAGTGCAGGAAAGACACATGGTGAGAAACTTCTGTAGAACATATGGTGCTCAAATAGCAAGCTGATAATTCTTTAACAGCTTTTGACAGTGGTAAAAGACCAATTATTGCACTATAAATATTAAAAAGTTCCTCCAGCCCTTTGGTAGAATGAATGTATATTTAAAAATCAGGGTTTCCCTTAAATGGCATCCTTCAAGTTGCCTCTGAATTGCAAAGTTATGCAGCCCCACCAAGTTAAATTAAATGATCAATTGTTCTATGTTTACATCTCCAGCTGCTGAAGAACCAGCTCAGTGACTGAAGCACAAACTCCTGAAGGCACTGAAGGTGCAGGCACTCTGAAAATGGCCCTTGACCTTTTGTTGAAACTGAAGGGTAAAATGGAATTGCCATTCCTTTCCTTACCCTTCCGTGCAATTGCAAGAATTTGCAACAGAAATAACCAAACATGGCTCTGAAAAGTATTAGGGAAGACAGGTTGATTTCCCAGCTTGACTGCTGAGCCAGCTGACATGAGTACAGTTTTATTCTCTGAATTTCTTGACCCATGAGACTTCTGCCTTGGACTAATATGCATGTGTATATAAATATGTGTGTGGGCATACACAGACACACTCCTACAAGCATTAGTTTGAGTCATTAAGAAAACTGACAGCTCTGTCTCAACAGTTCTCTGTGCAAAGTCACCAAGGTACAACAATGATGATATAGGTTTGCTACTCAAATCAATACTATATGTGGCATTCTTTGTGGAGATTTTATGACAGACCCACATATAATGACCCTGGGCTCAAGTTCAAAGCACAGATACAGAGCTAAAATGTCATATTATGGTTCTGAAATAATTCATATGGATCCACTTGTATTCCTTAAGGGCAGCCTACTCCAGAAGCACATCAACTTCTTGCTCTGAAAAGCTTCTCATCCAAGGGAAGATATCTTCTCATGTTTTGGGTTTTAAAAAGTGCCTGTCTTTGCTGACTGCTGTAGGTAGGGCTGTTATAAACCACATACATTATTTATACCAGTGGGATCACACAGAGATAGCAGTGAAGGTCATGGCTTTGTTGTGCATCAATGAACACTCCCTTGCCATGTGAACAGACAAAACAGGGAGAGAGGCAGACTAACACAAAGGGTAATGAACTCCTGAGTTCCAGCACAGAACTGATAAAAAAGCAGAGGGGAGTTTCCTTGCTCCCAGGCCAGTGCATCACCTGCCAGGCCAAATCACTGCCCTGCTTCTCACTCATTTCAACACTTCCCATATTTGACCCTCTGTGATCCAAATTCCCAACATTCCCTGAGGGCATGGCTAACCTTCCACACAGCAAACTATCCCATGAACAGATATTGGTTTTTTCAAGTCAGGTTTGATTGACTTTAAGCAACCAAGAAAAGGTTCAGTGGTGAACCCTAGGCTGCAATGAAGTGCAAAGGTACTTGCTCAGTGTGGACTGGCCAGAGAAGCCAAGGACCATTGCAAGTCAAGGTTACACCAAGTGTGCATGCAGAGGATGGGCCTGAAATCAGCAACCCAGGACCCCTTACCTTAAAAAGGGCCCTAAATAACAAACAAGCAAAGTCCAGAGCCAGCAAAAGCAGCAAAGTGAGCAAACAAGGGAGGAAGGGAGGCACAGGAGAGATGGCACAGGCTCAGCCAGCAGTGGCACTGCCTTGACACCTGCCTGGCTGATGCCCAGGAGCCTGCCACAGCTCACAGCACATCCTGTGGAACAAGCCCTGCATCATCAGCCCCCAGCTACTCCTGCCTGTTTCACAGCTTGTGTCAGCAGTGCCGATGCTGAGAAAGAGAAACGCGTTCTGCCCAAAAGGAGTGTGGGCCAAGAGGAGTAAATTTACAATGACATATTTCAGCATTTACAGAATGATATTTTGCCAGGATATCCAGTTCATAGGAAGTGTCAAAATATTTAGTAGCAGTCTGATTCAAAGTGACACAAAATACAATTAAAAAAAAAGTTGTTTTACAACATGGGAAATCTGCCTTTTGGCCAGCTCCAACTGATAGCCCAGTGTCAACACAAAAAACTGGGCACGTGTTTCTTCCTTCCATATTTCCTTGTTCCACTGCACAACTGTAAAAACAAGGAGGTAACTCACCTGTTACATTTCATAGGCTGATATGGATCTGATCCCATTTTCAATCAGCAGAATTAGCAGTCAATTAGTCAAGTTATTTTCAAACATCATTGCAGGACATTCAAATAGTTGGCATTTATATTTTTTTACAGCAGCTAGGCTACTTTTAGAGATTTATGTCTTGCTTTCATGCCTTACAGCACTCCTTGAAACATTAGTAATATCATCTAGGCAGGAGCAATAAAATGCCAGAAGCCCTAACCACATGCAACACTGCCTGACACCAAATCAAGCTTCTCAAGTGATATATAGATTGAAGAAAGAAGTGGTGTAAGGAGCAGAATTAAATTCATCTCAGTTATGCTCATGCCACTGATGTCAATATATTACATCCCTACCATGCTAAACCAAGGGTTTCTTCTAAAAGATGCAGGAGAAGAGCTTTGAACTGGAAACAATACTGACACAGGGGTCTGTGTCTATTTTTAACATTACATAGTGTTATACTTTCTAACTCTGAATCACTCTTTCTTATTACAAAAAAAATTCTATTCTTTCTGCTCGAAGTCATCTAAAAGATTTAATAAGGCTGTAGGAAATAGAGAGAGGAGGAGTAACAGACTGATTTTAATCCTGCTATTAGTCAATGAAAAGATTGCAGATGAAAGGCTGCAGATTAGTCTTTTCAGTCTCTGTCTCCGATTCCTCGGATCTGGTGGGAGAATTAAATGTGAATTACAGCCACAGCCGAATGATCACACTAGATATTTATTTTCCAGACACTGTTGAAAAGAAACATTTATTTCAACAGACTTCATTTCTGTGGAATCCTGAGCACCAAACTGCCCCCAAGAAAAGACCTTCTCCTCACTCAACCTAAGACATTTCATGTCATTCTGACAGTACTAAGAGCACTTAATATGATCATGCTTTGTAGCCTCTGACATGCTGTCAAAGAAGGGGAAAATACTTTAGTGCAATTGAGAATTGAATTCAGAGTGTATTAAAACAAACAAGAATTAAATCAAAATGCCATCAAAAGAATGACTTGTGTGGAATCCACCCATGGGTACTGAGGGAGCTGGCAGCTGAGCTGTCCTAGCCACTAGTTGAAATACAATCAGTTGTATTTCAACTGATACCTAAAGAGTCTACCTGCAGCAGAGGCTAGACAGTGTCAAAGGAATGAAGTAGGTATTTATTAAAAGGTCTTTAAAGGATACACCTTGGGCAGTACAAGAGCCCAGCCGTGGCTCTGTCCAAGATGGACCTGAGCTGGGTCCAAGATGCACAAGTTTTCACACTTTTATAAATTTTGGTCCATTTCCATATTTGGGTTAGTTGTCCAATTACAGCTCCAGGTTATGAAGTCCCATCCTCCCAGATTGCTCTCCTCAATTTGCTGTTGTTTATATTTTTTGGGCCTGAAGCCGTAATGGTGTCCTTGGTTCTCAGGCTGGAAAAGGATTGTTTTGTCTAACTAAACTGTGAAGAGAACTTGCTAACACTTTATATGAGAGTCACACACTAAGGCAGTACAGAATCTGAAAAATATAAAAGCTAAAAGTTAAGGCATCACAATTACCAGCAATCCTGGCTACCCAAGGAGGTCCAAGCTGAGGAGAGGTTAGCAAATGTTATACCCATTTCCAAGAAGGGCTGGAAAGAGGATCTGGTGAACTAAAGGGCAGTGACCATCCCAAGTGCTGGGGAGGCCACACCTCAGATCCTGTGTTCAGCTTTGGGCCCTTCTCTGCAAGAAAGACATTGAGGGGCTGGAGCTGTCCAGAGAAGGCCAGCAGAGCTGGGGAAGGGGCTGGAGCACAGGTTTTGTGAGGAGTGATTGAAAGAGCTGGGGGTATGCTGCCTGGCAAAAAGGAGACTCAGGGGGACTTCATTGCTCTCAAAAACTCCCTGACAAAAGGGCACAGCCAGGTGGGGGGTGGTCTCTCTTCCCAGGTGACAAGAAGTAAGACAAGAGGAAACGGCACCAAGTTGCAAAAAGAGGAGGTTTAGATTGGATATTAGGAAAAAATCCAGCACTGAAGCAGGCTGCTCAAAGCAGTGATTGAGTCACCATCCCTGGAAGTACTGAAGAGATGTGTAGATGTGGCACCTGCAGATGNAGGGGGACTTCATTGCTCTCAAAAACTCCCTGACAAAAGGGCACAGCCAGGTGGGGGGTGGTCTCTCTTCCCAGGTGACAAGAAGTAAGACAAGAGGAAACGGCACCAAGTTGCAAAAAGAGGAGGTTTAGTTTGGATATTAGGAAAAAATCCAGCACTGAAGCAGGCTGCTCAAAGCAGTGATTGAGTCACCATCCCTGGAAGTACTGAAGAGATGTGTAGATGTGGCACCTGCAGATGTGGTTTAGTGGTGGGCTTGGCCGTGCTGGGGCAATGGCTGGACTTTATCATCTTAGAGATCTTTTCCTACTTAAAAAATGCTATGGTCCTCTGATTTTATAAAATGTCTCAGGGACAGAACTCAAACATTACTCAGGGTGTTGTTTGAATGCCATTACATAAATGCCAATTTCCATCCTTCAGGACAGGCCAGCAGCAAGATATTAATATATTGTCCCTCTTTAAGATTTCTGCTTGTTCCCAAGCAGAATTTTAAGGCTTTTCCCTGTTATGCTGCCCTTGACGGCTGTCAAATAGGATCCAACTCATACCAATAAGGCTGTCAAAAAAGACACACTGGTCAAAGCATTTTGTCCTTAGCTCACACTGCCACTTACTGCTTAGTGCTGCCCAGTTACTTGCTCTTGTAAACCCTTCTTCACACTCAAATTTAATTGCTTCTTCCTCATAACATGCAGAAGTCCAGGGAGACCAGAGCTCAGTATGCCTCCAAAGAAAAACACTTATTAAGACATATATTACTTCATTAACATATAGGTTGAAAATTACTGGTTGTTTATAGCCAAAAATCTCATGGAAATGAGGCCCTGGCCTTCCAGGAGCGGTGACTTCCAATAATAAAATAATGACTTCATAATGCAGAACGAGGTCTGAAGCAGAAAACCTCCTGCCTGTGAGGGGCTCTGCTGTTGGCAGAGCATGTTGCTCATGAGGCTAGCCCTGAGTCCCTGGCCCTGGGGGTTGTATTTCAGTATTTAGCAGGGTCCACAACTGCACCTTCTCGCCCAGCCCATAGCACATGGCCAAGAGCCCACCTTTCACTGTCTCACTGCCAGTGCCCACTGCCCCACTGATCAAGTGACAATGGCCATCAGTGCTTGGTCATTGCTGGGGGCACATTGCAGGTGGGCTGTGGTGTTCCCACCCCCTGCATGGACAGCATCTCCTCACTGCAGCATCTACAGGGAGCTGTGTAGGAGCAGCCACCCCTCGGTGGGATTCCCTGCAGCCACAGCTGCCACCACAGCACAGTTCCCCCCTATCCCACGTGCTGCCTTTCTGCAGGCTAAGAAACTCCCCAAAAGTGAGCAGAATGGTGCTTGGGTCAAGGACTGACTATGCAGACTGCTCCCAGGCAGCTTCATTTTGAACCCACACATATCTAGGACTTATGTTTCGCCTGCTCTCTCTGCAGTGAACATTGAAAGAGCACAGTGAGCATGCGCTGCTTTTTAGAGATCATGATTGACAATGATTTATGCTTAATTAGCAAATTCCCTATGATTACTTGATAGTACAGATTAAACCCTAATAAATGTGTTTCCTGCAGGTTTAAGTGACTAACTCTATGATCTATTAGACTTGTCTCATAATTTTTCCCAGTAACCGTGGAAATTTCAAAAGAATTGGCAGCATCAGTGCCTGGAGTATAAAAGAAATCTATTTTTATTCAAGGAATTTTGTACAAGTTAATTCCAGGCTTGTATATAAAAATGCTAAGCTTTGTATTATCTCTGCATATTTGTTAGAAAAATTCAGAACAAACCCTTATAATCATTAAAAAAATTAAATTGTTAGATATTCCTCAAACATTATAACGCATCTTCTCAAGCTGCAGTTTCATATTTTATTTCCTGGTTGTTTTATCTGTCTCAGTTACATATTTATAGCACATAATATATTCTGTGTTATTCCTCCCCATTCCTAATACTTTTATGTGTTGATCACCACAGCAAAGTTTTAACATGCAGCTTCTTTTGGTAAACACCTGTCAGAAACCCAAAAGATTAATGAATCTGGTGCTGAGCAGCAGGTCCAAACTTCACAAACCTCCACTAATATTTTGATCACTCTGGAGGAAAAGGGTATTTAAGAATCTCTCTGAATGCTAGAGGGAGGGAAATAATCACTTTGAATGAAAAATCCAAATTCACTCAACTGGTAATGAAATTGCACGGAATATTGATTCAGGATTCTATTGAGCTCAGAATTTCAAAGCAAGCACTGGAAGGCAAACATTCCTTCCTCTTCCTTTAGAGAAATCTTCAGTTGTACCACAATGTAAGATTTCACTTTGTTCTAAATATACAAGATTATAAGAGTTTTGAAAGCAGTCCTGCAATAACACTCTCTGCCCTCCCCTTTCTCTCTCTCTCTCTCTCCCTCATTTGTACACTGAAAAATTTAACATCAACTAAATTCCAAACCAGAGAAAGCAATTTAAAGTGATTTACAGCTAAATTAATAATTTTCTGTCTCTCCTCGGTTTTCAGAAATTATAGAATTGCCTTTTTTTTTTTACTAAACCAGACTACTCTGAAATTAATGTTCAGCTAAAGCTCATCTTTCATTCCTCCCAGCTATGCCAGAGACACTAATGACAATGTTAGGAGTTAGTTTTGCAGAGGATTCCAGTCACCACAGCACAGAAGGAGAGTTATAAACAGTAGAAAGGGAACTTTTCAATTTTTTTTTTTTTTAAATCAGTTACCAACTTTTCTTTTCTCAGCAGATGGTGGGACAGGCTGCACAAAGAAAGGGAACGAAGAAAGCCTTTTTTTGAGAGTTTTGTCTGATTAAGGATTTGCACGTATGACACCGATCAGAGGAGGGTTTCCAGTGGTTGGCCTTCCAGGTTGTAACTCACAAAAGATGAGAGGCCAAGGGCTCTCTGTGTTAATGCTGGAGAGTTCCTGGCAGCAGCAGGAGCCTGCCCTCACCTGCTCAGAAAATTGAGGATTGTTGTGGGCAGCCTGACATTCCAGCACCAGAGGATCCCAGGGAGGATTGTCTGCTCTCAGAACAGAGCTGGCCACTGCTTAGCAGTGCTGCCAGTGGGGTAGGCAGCAATCTTGACTATGCTGATGACCAAGCAAAGCACCTTGCTGTTCAATACTTTCATTCTCTACCTACAAAGCAGGAATGAAATCCACTACAAAGCATTATGGAAACACTGGGCACACTGTCATGCTCTTTGGGGCTCTATATCAATCATCCATTCTCAGAAAGGACCAGCTCCTCATGGGAGTGAGTGACACCTTCTCTGATCACACACATTGTTTGTCTCAGAATGAAACCTCAGAAATGCCTTCTCAAAACACGCTTGGTCATTTAGAGGAAAGTTTCAGCTTTTGTCTCCATGCCGTCCTTCCTCTGATGTAACAGTTCTACATGCTACCACTTTCCCATAATTCTCTGGATTAAAAGGGCTGTCTCTTCCTTTCTACCAATGTTTTCTATAAGAACTTATCAGATTCCATCACTAGCAAAGTCTCTGCTATTTGCTTCTAAGAGCTGGCACTTTTGAAAACCATCTGCTTACACTCTGCCTAGCTGTAGCAGGACTATGAGGGTTCATGGTCACTAAGCACAGTGTTGTGTGTCTGGTAGGCACTTTGGCTAATATTCAGTGTGCTTCAACAAAGTATTGAACTTTGAATAAATCCAACTATTTCTTCTACACCACTTTCAGCACAAAGATCATCAAGATATTGCTAAGGATGCTCTGTCCCAAATGAAATTGGGAATTTGCTTTGGCCAATATTTGTGACTCTGGGAGTCAGAGAGGAAAGCACTTTCTCTCCATGGCATCCTTACTGTCTGAGAAGCCTTAGAGCTGACATGCACGTCCCACTCCTGCTACCTTCTGTCCCCGCCTGGTAAGTCACCATGTTTCACACTGCAGGCTTCAAAGAGACTCTGGTGATGCAATGCAGTCACACCTTTACATTCAGGAAGTGTCAGGCTTGGCTCTAGCTGCCAGCATCTCCCTCTCTGCACAGCATGACACAGCTTGCACACCAGCACATGGTTCCCATATGTCTATTGTTATAAACCACAGCCCTTTGTGCATCAAGGATGTCATGGGATAGGGCAGGTGAGGAGAATAAACTATTTAATTATGACTTATGTCATGCACTGAAAGAGGATATTAATTATAGTAGAAGACACAGCACAGACTGGGATATAGGATTAAAAGGGACAGTTGGATTATGGTGACCCATTCCCTGCTGTTATCAGTACCTTGTCAGTACCTCTCTTTGTCTGAAAAAGCTCTATTTCAAGATAAACAGACCCTGGTAGGGATGAGATATTTTTGGGGTTCATTGGCCCAAATACACCAATACTGAGCAACACTGCACAGCAAATTGACAGCTATGGATGAGCCTTGTGCCTGGTAAACAGCAAGGCACACAGCATGCTGCCAACTGCATATGCTTCCTCCATACAGATCAATATAGTCATTGGGAAAAAATACCTGCCAGATCCCTGGATGCAATATGAATGTCAGGGTGAAAATGAAAGGGAAGCACTGCCCACACAAACCAGGCCAGAAACATCCCTCAGCATGTCTGCTAATAGAGGAAAAAAGGTGTCTTACTGCAAGGCCTAGTATAAGTAAAACCTTGGACAATGACTGCATTTTCAAGAGTTAGATATTATATGGACAAACACAGAGCTGGCTTTGTAATGTCTGCTTCACTCTTTCTCACAGTCTAGCTAGCTTCAGGATGCAGCCTCAGGCTTCAACTTCACAATCAGCAACTTCCACTTTAAGTAGTCTAGTAAACATTATGGTACATGGAGCTGAGAGAAGAAAAAGGCATATGTGAGCAGAACACAGAAACCAAACAATCCTGAAAAAGCCTCAGCTTGTGTTACTTTTCAGATTTGCTTTTGCGACGTTTATCTGTTATATAAAATGAGGGGTAGAGGAATGAATTTATACAAAGCCCAGGGTATGGGCTAACTGCTATTGATGACCAGCAACATCTGACTTTTGAAGTACAGTAGCTCTACCTATCAGTTCATAAAGGCCTGATGGGAAGAACACTATGTGAAACAAAAAACTAAGGCATGGTGTAACAGTTGGGCACAGGAGGCAGAGCTGTATATCTTCGCCATAGCAGGAGTTTAATTTTAACTTTTTGAACATTTCATTCTTTGTTACTGTCTTGCTTGAGAAAACCACTTTCCTCTGTTTGTCCATCTGCAATTCTGCAGAGAAAGAAAAGCTATCGGCAGCTTTTCTTTCATCACCTACTTGCATGAAACTTACTTCTCTGAATTCTCATAGCACATAAAATGTCCCTGCTGCTGCAAGATAAAATGTGTCACTGCTCCATCTGCTACTCATTTGCTGATGATTCTGTGTGGCAACATGCTGCCGAGCAGAATATTCCAAAAAAGAAGAAACTGTGCAGCCCAACGGATCTGGTTTTGACAGAGGTAAGGCTTGGTCTCATTAATCATTTCCCTGTGCTCCTTACAGTACCTGGTGGAGTATTAAAGACTGCCTCCCCAATTCAATATTTCATGGTACCATCACACAGTTCTTGGATAACTCTTCTTTTGGGACAGGAATGTCGAAACAGAGGCAGCAGGAGATTCTTGGTGCTAAACGATTTCTTATTTCAGTATTGCTCTGAAATTCACAGGCACAAGTCCTTTGTTTGGGAGCAAGAAGTGATGACAATCCAGGTACAGAATGTACTCAGTTGTCACCTTCCTCTGTAATGTGCTAAAGCTGTATCAGAAGATACCCAGATTTAAGACAACGGTAGTGAGGCATTGCCAGGTACTATGGATCCCTGCCCAGTGCCTGCCTACTAAGCAGAAATTTTGCCTCTGTTTTGGAGAAACAAATTGCCCCTCAGCATCAGCCAGTGGGCAAAATTCAGAGGAACATGGCAAGAGATGTGCAGCTTCTGGCCACTCTCAGGGGAGGCTCCTCACCATAAGCACAGATTGTGCAGGAGACCAGACAGACCCAAGCACTGGAGGAAAAGCTTTTTAGAGGGCAGACTGGAGAGGAAATATAAATAATGTTTCCATTCAAGTCACTCAAGTCTGACTGACTCTCCAGCCAGTTGCATCTGAATAAAGACTGTTCCATTACTTAGGGCCTGAACAAGTCTCTGGTACTGCAAGAGTTCTTAACCTGCTTTTCCCCCACTGAGGCCCCAATACCCAAGTCTGTTGTGCAGGGCCATAGATGGGAGTTTAGCTCTACCCTCCAGTGCATACTAATATCATAAAGTCAGTCTCCTTGTCCTAGATCTTGTGGCAGCCTCACTACACTGCTTCTAGCTCTTCTGCAGTAACACTGTGATTTAACAGGCTTCTCCAAACACTCCAAGGCAGCAAAACCCTTGCAGCAACTACCTGAACACTTCAAGTTCCCACAAGAAGGCAGAAGATGAGATTAACCCTGGTACAGAGTACAAACCAGTGCAAACAAATAAAGCTGCCATGAAAGTCTTTATTGCTCATCACCAAGATGCAGAGGAGAGGAAATTTGGATGGCTGTAAGCAGCAGTCTCCTGTTAATATTCTTTCAAGCCATCACCCTCAGTCTTCCACATGGTCAGCAATTACCACACCAGCCTCACTCCCCTGTGCCATTCCCCTAGGCACTCATATACTAATTACACTTCTTAAAAATGTAAATGCTGAGAATTTTGTTGGCGTGCCACTTGGCGGATTTTTACGAAGAAGGCGTATTTTGTAAAAGGAAGTCTTTCAAAAGTATGAGAAATGGAGGGTATTTATAAAAATAACCAGAATCCTTCCCCAAGGCGTTCTGAATAAGACATTCCCAACTGCCTAAAGGTCCAATGTCAGCAATGTGAGGCTTGATGAAGCATTGAAAAGGCACATCTCTTTCCATAATTAAAGGGTAACTTCATTTCTGATGACTTCAGTGGAGTGACAGTGAGTACGTGATTAACTCAATATCCAGAGAGCTAAACACACTTGCATCACCCCAGAAGAATCCAGCATTGACAAGGTGGAATAAATGCCCTGCTTTAGTGCAACAGACTTTTTAAAAAACCATATGCAAAATACAGTAACCTTGGCACAAATCTGAGGCCAAATGCATAAGTTACTTTTTGTATCAGGACTACTAACTGATTTTACCAGGAGCCAGGCAAAAATTTGGGCGATATCTCTAAAAGGTTATTACTGAACTGTTGTTTTCAGTCTGAAATTTAGTCACGGGCTTTTTTTTATACTCAGCTGATGAGCGGTCCCACCCAAGAACTTCCCCTAGAAAAGATAACATCCATAATAAAAGTTTCATTCTCTCTGATCCTAAAAGCCCAAAACAATGAGAATTCATGTCCATGGAGCCTAAGAACACACATTGCCTCAGAGTGCTTAGGATCCCATTTACTTGCCTGAAAAAATGGCCACATCAATATCCCAACCAGGTCTGGCCTCAGGAAAATAATTTCATGGAAAATGAACCCAACCAGCTCTATGACCATGTTCTTGAGGTCCTCCTACCTTAGAGGTTAAAAATCTGTCTCCTACTGGCAGTAACACACTCACAAACACCTTGTCTTTCCCCCAGGTATTTCTAAAAGTTAAAATTCTCACCTAGTCATCAATCAGTGCTGTAAAGGCTTTAACAATCCAAGAGAGAAACTTTTGCTGCTGCACCTAATAAGTTGTATTCCATACAACTTATTATGCTTCCATACCTCACTCACAAGTCTATTTGTTCCTCATCTTCCCCAGCTGGGATACACTGATCTGCAATTCTTTCACATTACAGCAGCAAAGGCAACACAATACTTTCACCTCATTTATCATGCTTTCTTTGCCTTGGCTACAACTGAAACCTGCTGTTTTGTTTCCTTCCTCCCCTGTCCCTTGGGTCCTTGAGCCATCCTACAGGGTCTTACAAGCTTAATAAATTCAGAGCAAGAGAATTCTCTTCTTGCATATTTTGCTGGAGTCTCCCTTGTTTCACAAAGACCTTCCTGAAAACCTGTACTCGGTGGAAATCCCAGTCATGAGATTGAGCTTCAGCTTAAATCAACAGCAGCCACCTGAATTCATAGCACACTCTTGTCCAGGACATCACACATGCCACTTTTTCCAAAGGAATAGTTATAGTTTATGTCTGGATTTTAGCTCCTCAAAGACTTCCACCCCGCCTCTCACACATCCACATCTTCCTCCAAAAGACACTGGGCCATGTGCTAAGCTGTGCATAGCACTTTGAAATCCTGGCTTTAGGGAAGCCTCAACTCACCCTCAAGGGTGACCAAATCTCTCAACATCCACTCACAGCTCAGACACCTGTGTGCCTGCCCCATATGAAATGTCTAATTACTCTCTTCTGGCACAGCACTAAGTCTGTCAGGCCTCAAATTTTGCCCTCTGTGCCTGCAGAGGATCTCTGTTAAAGAGAAGTCCTTCCTCCTGGTGTTTAGTGAGAAGGCCACGTGTGCTGTGACACAGACCACGGGCTCTGGAGATCTGCTCAGGACGGGCTGCCCTGGGGCTGGGCGGGCTGGTACCCGTCAGGAGCCCGGGGCAGTGAGCAGGCAGGGTGGTCTCTGGCTGCTCCCCTCGCTCCCTGCCCAGGCAACTGCCCATGAGCCCATGCCAGGGGAGGCATCAGCAGTCCCCCTCCAGGTCTGGTCTTGCTCCTCCTTCCTCACAGGCTTGTGAAGAAGTAAAATCTCAGCTGTCAGGGGCTGGCGAGAGGAGCAGGGTTTCTAGGTGAGAAGAACAGGCCAAATGCTCTCTTTCTATCACTCTCCTAAGTGCCAGCTTCAAAAACCTGCTGACAGTCCTTGAGAGCTGATGACATTTTTCAAAACACTGACAAAAATAGAGAAGCACTTTCCCCCACCACTGAAAAAACTACTTCCACAAAGTCTTTCTGCTCTCCACTCTTTCTTTGACCACCTTTACAGACAGCTCTTATCTATCAAAGCATTTACACAGACTCACCCCATTCCAGAGAAAAACATCCTGTCTTCTAGAAAGAGCTGACACCCCAGGCCCTTAAGAGATTCTAAAATTTTAACAGCAGCTACCATACATTGTAAATTCTGTTTCTCTCCCCTTAAATGGAAAACTCTAGTGACCCCACAAAAACAGATTTGCTTGAGGGAGACTTTAATGTAATGATTTCCCAAAATGTAAATGAAGCTATTTTCACCTCTAACTAAAACTGGGAAAACAGTTAATGCTCATTGATCTCATAATTTCAAATTAAAAATTTATTTCTGTAACCTGAGTACATACCGTGTTATATAATACACTGTGTCCTTTGACATTATGTACTAAATTGACCTAAGTGTTTTAAATACATATTTATATCTGTACCTTTTGTACTGATCTTTTAAAATCTGAAGTAGGCCTCTGTTGGGAAGTAAATGTACTAAGATATATATTCTAGAGGGGCAATACAAATACTTTACAAAACAGGGATTAATATGCCCATTATGAGTCATTAAATCACATGGGAATAACTGTAAAATAGGAAGCATGTCAACTCTTATTGTACTTAATACTTATGTTTTGCATATGCCTGCATCCCTGTAGGAAAAGGAAGTTGGTTTTCACCAGATTAGGGACATGAAGAATCAAACTCACATGCAAACGATGCTGTCATGACAAGTACTGTGATGTGTGTGAATAATCAGGAATCACATGCAGAGTAAATCCACATAGTTTTACTACAGCTGAAAATCCAAATTAATTGAGATTGAAATCTTACAGAGACTAGGTCTATTTATGAAATACAGACCTTTTCTCTGAGCTCATCAGAAGTTAGCTTTGCTGTGTGTGGCTCTGATTTAGAAGAATTTTTCCTGTTTATGTCATTCCATACCAAAGGAACTCTTCTTAGGTACTGGCCAGTCTGCTCCAACAAGTCTAAGAACATGCCTGAATTATTGGCAGCTCTATTTGTCTTTAAAATAAAAGGTCACAAATAAAAGCTGTTCGTGTTTCACGCTCACAAATCTGGATGCAACATTTCACAAATCTGAAGACATCACCTTCATTACAATATGAAAGCTAGTCACCTCCAATCTTTATTTTTTCATTTCTTATGTTTTAACCATAACTTTCTATAAGAGAGTCAGTGAAAAATCCTCCAAAAGCCACAGCAGGTATTACTCATTACATACTTAGCAATTTTTAATGATTAAAATTCTATATTCAAAAACATCTCCAGCCTTACAGCTTAACCACAACACAGATGTTATTGGACTCCCCAGAGGCAGCTTAATGTTTATACACAAATTCTGACTTTTCAATAAAATAGCCTTCTTCCTCAGAATAAACTCACAAAACACCACATCTCTCTTATAGAAATCAAACAGATTTTCAGGTTTTGTGTTAAGTAACATCAAATTAATGACTTATGTGCTGGCATAACACTTAGCTGTATCCTGATCCTACACACTCGGGGCTCCAGTATTTCTATCCTTATGCTTGCTATAAAATTCTCTCTCTGGTTGAATAACTTAAATTCCTATTATGTACATAACCTAGGTAATAAAGAGGTGACAAACCTCACATGCACACTGAGGTAGTCACATTTCTCATAGTTTTTTTTGTCAATGATCAATGGAGCATCATTATCAAGCAGAAAAAGATGCTGTAGCAAGTAATTTAGCCCAGTTCCTATCATTGCTTAATTTCATTGAGGAAAGATGAAGATCCAAGGAGCACAAGTTGTCCACAATTAAAATTGCTTACATGAGATTAGAAAACCCACATTAACACAAAGCAAGCCATGTAATCAGAAGAAAAACTGCCAATGTGTGTGTTCTTGCACTGAGAAGTTTTCAAAGGCAATGAAATTTATCCTTGAAATCTCAACTCACTTTTTTTTAAAACAATCTCTAACACACCACCATCACGAAATATTTTTTACAACTGTTCCAGCAAGATGTTACAATAAGGCCAGTCAATAAAAGCTGCTGGGAAAACAAATGTCTGAGCCTGTTCAGAAAGTTTCAGTAGCTCTTTAGACATTTTCATCAATTTTGTTCGATTACTAAATATGTCACTTTTCCCCTACTGACAAACACGGCCTGTTCATGCTACCAATCTGCACTGGACAAGACACTCCTACCTCCACACAGATGTGGAGCAAAGGAAGCTGGAGAAAATACTCACAGCACCAGCAGTAATTTAGAGGGGTCAGCCTGGCACAAGTGGTTGTGCACCCAGTTTTCTCATGGCCCCTGTTTTTCTGCTCTACTTTGCCTCACATCACTAAGCATTAAACACAGTCCTTGAATAAACACTTCTCCTGTAGGATCAAAGCCAAATGGTCTGAATTTGTATACTAGGGTTTTATATTATTTTCTGGTTCCTTCATTCCTCATTTCAGTATGACTTTTGTCTTCTTACTGCTCTTGGCTCTCTATAGTCCCTGTGTGATGCTACAGCAGCCAGGAATGATCTGTTTGCTCACCCTCAAGCTCTCAACTTTGGGAAAGTCAGATCCTTTTGCTGCCTGGGCCAAACACTGTATTTATGAAGTCTACATTTAAAAAATTTATGGAAATCCCATTACATTGGATAGATCAGAGCACTGCAACATATTCCGTGCCAAGTGCTCATGGAGCAAAGAACAAGCATAAAACAATCCTAAATCTTGTCTTGCTGAAAGCCAAGATATCCACATCCATTCTGAGCAAATGACAGTCTGGATCTACCTAGTGAGGAACAGCTCAGAAATGAGTTCAGGCATTATATTTCACTCTGTACAAACCAGCCCTTACTTTTTCACACAGAAGGTTTAAAGAGACCTTTCCTATGCTGGATATCTCAGTCTATCTGACTAAAGCAGGATCTCAGGATTCAAATAAACAGGAATCTTCTGTATTGGCTCTTTCTTTCCAGTTGCTTCTTGATTTATGATGTGAACTACACAGAGTTTTCATCGTTCACACTATTTTTTTCCTTCAAAATTGCCAGTATCAATGAAAGCTGCAACAAAAGAAAGGAAGCTTCTACTAAATTCTGAATCCAATTTTTAGCCCATTCTATGTCCTACCAAAACATAGTGTAAGAAAATAACAGGAAAAAGTTATATGCTCTCTGCTGAGAAAATCTCAGAAAATTCTTCCGGAACAGCACATCTTTATGTAGCAGGTAGATTTATCTTGCCTTGCCTGTGAGTGTGCAAGCACCATAACTTCTCCCAACCCATTAAGAGACAAGGTAGGAAATCAGAGAGAGGCAGGAGAGAGCTCTGATGAGTGGCTACCTTCTTCATACCTCTTGTCAAAGTCTTTAAACACTCTTACACCACAGATAAATTGTTTGTTCAAGGCTGCTAATCCAGGCTCTAATGCATGGGCTTGGGCAGTTGGGTTAAGACTGTGGCAGAGCTAAGGATGTATCCAGACCACTAGTGCACATTAAAACTGCAACACCTGAATTCTCACTAGAATTTACCTGGGACTAACAGCGTAAACTTTGAGTTTCCCCCAAAACAGTAAAGCTGTGAGGGCTAGTATCCTCATCAAGGCTGTTCACAATGATGTTTCAGGGAAGGAAGTACTTAGAAAGGGAGAATTAGAAAGCAGCTGCTCCTTTTAATGTAGGACATGGAATCAAGACTACTGCAACCATGGCGGAGGAAGCAATACTAGAGGGAGGAGTGATCCCACCTCCTGTGTGTACCTCCCAGCCAGGAACAGCCAAGAACCCTATTGCTATGCTAGGATGGTGGGCCAGAGATCCGGCACCCTGTGCTCTTTACAGCTCTTTGATCCTCACTGCCTAGGGACAGAACAGCCTCTGCTCCTTCTGGGAACAGAGCCTAAAATCCTCTCTCTGTGCATAACTGGGACAGGGAGAGCTCACTTGTTTTCTGCAGGCAAACAGAAGAACCAGGCTGGTGCTGGCCCTACTCTCACTGGCTACCTTACATGTATAAATAGTCACATCCCAGAAAGACGCCCATAACTGCTGAGTCTGGACAGCAGCTAATTTAAACCTATAGCAGAGCTTTTAAATCAGATACTCTTTGTTAGCACAGCCCCTCCTTGCTGGAAGGTGACATTTCATTCACCTGAAACAAAGACTTACATAATTCTGTCTCTCTGGTGACACTAATGAGTAGCTGCTCTGGGGAAAGCTCACTCAGATCCCTCCAAGTGATTTCCTTTAAGCTGTCATAGCTGCTGGCTGCACCACAGCTCCATACTACCCAGTTAAGGCCTTCAGGGTAGCACATTCTCTTTGTGCTTTGTTTCTTTTATCTGTTTCCCCTCTCCTAAGATCTTACCTTTATTCTCTAAACTTAGACCCACCACAGGTCAGGGCACGAAGTGTCAGAGTGAGCCTTAAATGTGAATTCATTCTTTTCCTCCCACATAACCCTCACCTGCCATCACCTCCCCCAATATAGTTACCTTTCACTCTGCCTTCTCAATCCTTTACTCACACTTTGGTCTTTTACAGGCTTAGGGTTCTACTTTATAATGTGACATGAGATCTTTCATAGGATTCTATGCTCATTGTCTTTGAGTGACTCCAGATTGGACACGTTCAGTTCAGAAGAGGAGTGGGGAGAACCAAATGCAGCAAAGTTTCTGACAGCTCAGGAGTTTGGCTGCCATTCTCCCTTCCTCAAAGTGTTCTTCAGGATGAAGCAAGCATTTTAAACAGAAAGGTACCACTGTTCTCAACCTTGTTCACAGGAACAGCAGGGCCAAAATCCAATCCAAATTGAGGGCATCACTAAAGCTGTCAGACCTGCTTCCATAGGCACAGGGAACAGATGCAAAGAGCAGCAATACATTAACCAAAGTCTTCATGTTGTAAATTCACTGGACCTAAACCTTCTGTTTCACCCAGTGATTCTCTAATCCTAAAACTCATCCAAACCACATCTGTGCGCTTCCCTTTCAGAGATGTTACCAAACCCAGTGGTGCTGTTAGAAGCTCTATAGACAAACTGCTCTCTGGTTTCCATATCTGAACCAACCACTACCTCAGCCTTCTTTCTCTCCTCTTCCATGTCATCTTCCATCAGTGGAGACTACTGTTTTCACAGTACTGCCTGCTCCACTGTCTTGCAAGTCATTAAACAAAGCTGTGGGAAAGCGGCAAATGTACAAAGTTTTCATGTATCTTCAAAGGAAAATTTTACTCTTTTTCCTTTTAAGGAATGTCAGAACTTGAACCAGGCATTTTTGCAATGTTAAGGGGTTGATGGGATATTCTGAATCACAATTTCATGGGACTCAAGATCTTCATATTGCTAAGATGAGAAGACTTCCAAGCCACAGAGAACTGAACAAATTGCATGGAAATAAGACTGTCAGGGACGCCAAAGAAAAGTGGTTTGCAGGCTTTGTGGTGTGCAAGGAATATTTTGAGCTCAATATTAAGGACAGGATTCACTGTGAGCTTTCCTTGGGCATATTGGGAAGGACAATATAGACTGATACAAGCTATAAAAGGTTCTAGAGGCATATGGACACTAAAACATCAGATGCTGATGACTGGCAAGTTTAAAGCCTATCAGCTGTGAACAAATGAGAAGAAAAGCAAAGGGGTGAAATAAATAAAAGATAATGTAAGATAGTCAGATAAATAAAGAAAATATTCAAGTCCAGAAGGCACATGGGGTGCTAGTAGTGAAGCAGCTGGAAAGGCTCAGAGGGACACAGCAGCCAGGGAAATTAATCAAGATGGCAAAATCCTGTTCTCTAAAACAAGATAAATTAATTATTTGCATCAGCACCCCAGAAGGAGAAAAGAAGCTGACAGAAAATGACATGTCATATAATTCTCAGGGTGACAAGGAGGGGAACTAACAGAGATGCTTGAGGTACATATATCCCTGCAGTGCTTCTTGGCTGCCCAGGGCAAAGCCTTCAGTGGAGGAATACAAAGAACACACAAATGGCAGGCCAGCTGTGCTCTGCAATGGGGAAAGGCTCTGTCTGATCGCTACCATAAAGCTGAAGAAGATTTCTAGGTCTGAGCCTCCTTTGCCACAGCCCTTATATCCTCATTTCTGCCTGCATAAAATGACTGTGAAATTCTTCCAAAGAAGAATTCTCCTTTTTCCTCAGTGGTAGCTCAACACTCCCAGTTCACAGGTATAAATGTCTGGACAAGGTGCCAAAAACATCAAGTATTAACACATACTGCTATTTACAAAAAAGCAGGTCAGAAGCCTTTTCCAAAGTCATGTGACATTAACAGTGGAGAGTTCTGACCTTGCACAAGCAGGGTGCAACTCCCTGTGCTCTTGTTGTTTTCCTACACAGTGAAGGCATTGCTGACTTCCTGATCCTGAGTGGACCTCAGTGTAAGACTGAGGACTTAGATAAGTATAACCAGTTTACTAGAGCTAAAATTGGGATGAAAACTCATTTTGATTAATAGAGAGGGACACGTTAACTCATGAAAATCAGAATGCAAAATTCTTTGTCGCACTTTTCCAGATTTTAAGAACTACAATAACGATCAAAACTTGAGATAAAGACCATTAAAACAAGACCTGATATACATTTGGCATTGTTGTTGGTTAACTTTCCATAAGCATAGAAAGTATATATAAAAAGATTGCATGTTGTAATATTATTTAGGATCATTAAAAGTGGCCATACAGGCAAGCCTTATCAACAGCTGTTTAACCACATAGGGAGATAAATTTTGAAAAAGAGATAACACACTTACAGTAAACTAGGAAAATTGCAGTAAACTTGGAAACTAATCCCAAAATTGTCTGTTCCTCAGCACAAGCCTGACCAATTCATTTGTCAGCTGTACATTTTCTGCCTCCAGTGTTCAAAACAACATTTCACAATATTAGCATCACACACAATGAAGGCAAACAGTTACACAGAGATAGATGAACCTAAGGTCAGGAAAACCAGATAAGGTGGGAAATACCATTAATATATTTAAGCAAAAGAGCCTCAAATGAGGCTGCTTGAATGCCTCTTTTCAGATGTCAGTGAGCTGGGTGATTGTGGCAATTGTTTGCTTTAGATGCTCTAAAAAATGTAATCAAAAAAGGAGAGAGATAATTCAATTCAATTTATTTTTATGATTTTTTTATTATTTCTTCCACTGCCTCAGCCACAAGACAGAGCTGGAGAGGAATATAGGGAGTAGGATATGTCAGTGTGTGTTTTTAGAGAGTTATTTCACCACAAAGCAACTGTTAGTGCAGTTAGAACACCAACAGGAGTGGATAAAATAATTGACAAAACAACAGGTTACAGATGGATCCTGTTTCTTTTTGCCTTTTTACCGAGAAGTCGTGGCAAAAAGCACCTCACTTAATGTATGCATTTAGGAGCATCCTGCAGTATTTGACATCAAGGACCAGAGAATAAAGAAGCATTCATCAAATCTTCTCCCCAGCACAACCTGTCCTTTACATATTGCCATTCTAAAATTATTGATTGGCCTGGACTCTGACTGAATTTCTATTCTTTGTCCGAAATACAGTCTTCTTACTCTTTGTGAGCAAGAGACCCCTCACTTCCCTGGACAGTGATATCTTGGTACCATCTGCAGTAGACAGGAGCATGCAAAGCTTTGTTGATGTTGTAGGATGTTCTGTATCCAGGGTGGCTAGCATTTCTTTGCAGTAGAATTTTAATTTCTTATTCCCCAACATCTTGTAAAACAACAATAACTTAGACATTCCAGTATTATGCCCCAGCTCTTTCTTGCACTTTCTTAATCCTTGAATGATCCTTTTGTATTGGAATGATTTACAGTATCCATTAAGCAGTTTAAGTGTTGATTATTTTTTTCCTTATCTTACCATAATCTATTTTTAGAGATTTCTATACATTCCTCTACATGCAAAGTTCTGATATGCACTGGACTCAGTACATTTGCCTCCTGAAATGTGAATGATCCAGATAAGCACTTTCTGTTACCTCTGCAGGTGAGATTTTGGAGCCTGTGGCTACATTTTGCAGGTTTTTCCTATCCTCCAATACATAGGGGCAAATTTTTCTTCATTGTACTAAAATGATTCTCCCTTTGTTTATTCCTGAGCTGAACTGTTCAAAACTTAAACTGTTCTTATCCCAATTCATGTTTTACTTTTTCCCAATTCTCCTCCCCATCCCAGCTGTTAGTGGCTGGGGTTAAACCACAGCAATCTTTATAAGAACTATCTATAACCTGTTCAGTTTCATGTAAGATTCACCTCTAGATTTTACTAAACCATTTATTTTTGCCTTTTTCCTCCTTGGACTTGCCATAGAAACTAAGTACAGCATAGTTTTCATAAAGACTGAACAACAAGAAGTTTAGATAAGGAAGGACACAGCACCTCCCTTCTTGCCCTGTGTCCATTCGCTTCAGGTATTTCTTAGTTTCTACATTATTTGATGCCCAAAACAAGATAATTTCAGTTGCTTTCCCGAAACGCTGCAGCAAAGATTTCCGACACGATTAAAACAAAGATTTTGTGATCCTGCGATCACAAACAGCAGGCGGGCAGCAGCAGCGGTGGCATTTTTAAAGCTGCCAAAACATAAAGCCACAGGGGGAGCACCAGGAGCGGGGGATCCGCGGCGGCTCCAAGGGAGCCGGGCCGGGCAGCGGCGACAGCGCGGCTCCGGCGCTCGCAGCGGCCTGCGGCGACACCGCGCGGTGCCCAGCACAAGGGACAGCGCCGCGACACCGCCCGGGACACCGGGACACTGCCATCGGGACACCGCGACGCCGCCCGGGACACCGCCACCGGGACACCGCGACACCGCCACCGGGACACCGGGNACACCGGGACACCGCCACCGGGACACCGCCACCGGGACACCGCCACCGGGACACCGCCACCGGGACACCGCCACACCGCCGGCCCCTCAAAGGCAGCGGGCAGGGCTCGGCTCCCCCAGCTCTCCATCGCCAGCGAACGGCGCGGGGACAGATCAGGGGAAAGCCACAACGGGACACAGATAATCACAGAATGGTTCGGGTTGGGAGGGGTCTTACAGATGGGCAGGGACTCCTTCCACAACAGACTCCACCAGTGCCAAAGAAAAAAGGTCACTGGAGACAGAATCTCAGAACAGTAATGGGTGCTACCCATTACTGTTGCCATGCTCATTACTCAGAACAGTAATGGGTGTTACCCATTACCCATTACCCATGCCAGCTTTACTACAGGGGTAAAATGACACCTTCTTGAGAGAATCCCTCTAATTCCACCAAGTCTGGGGTGAGTTTTAATTCAGAAGAAGGGAACAATGCCTGTAAAATTGCCTATCACAGCATTGAATTTAACATAGCTGCTCCTACATGCAGCTTTTCAGAACCAGAACAGTAAGCAGTGTCTTATTTGGAGAGAATTTCAGAAGTGGCAGGAAATTTTATTTTGTGCCCATCCCTCTGTTGTTATCTGGCCCTCATGTCTCAGCACTACTTTTGCATTCATCAGCAAGGCCAGTTAAAAAATTGCCTGAACTGCCGTTTGACCAAGTGCTTATCTGCACAACTGCACAACCCATACCATCAGTTAGGAAAAACAATTTTCCCTGGCTACTCGAGACAGCCTAATTACCTAATCTGACAGGTTATTAATGGTTCAAGTCAACAAAGAGTATAATGGATGCTGATAAGCACAAGCTGCCTGAACATTTGGCACGTACAACCCAGCCAGAAATCTTTGCTGTGAAAAGCTGCCATTGGCCACAGGACTGAACTGTCTGATTTCTCAGGGTTTCATTTAACAGGTCTATCAACATGATAAAGAGACAAACTAGCAAGTTTAATCCATTAATGAGGACTGTGAATCAGCTGAACAGTATAAAAGATATTTATGTAGCAGGTTAATGTAAAAATAAATCTCTGCTTCATTTCTCAATAATTGTAACACCCTCACCTCCATCCTAGGAAGGAGAGCAGCACATGTCCGTGTTCACCAGGAAATGGGCAGCAGGAATTATGACAGAGCTCTTGTTTAAAGCATTGTCAGCACTCCCATAACTCACCACAATTGCTGCACTATTTCATGGGTCTGTTTTAAAGATCCAATTACTAGACTTACATGATCCCATCAGAAGCTCAGGTTTTCATTTTAAAGAGGAAAAAGAGACATATTCTTGCAGGTACTGGGAGCAGTGGACAAAGGTGTTTCCTGAACAGCTCTAAGACAAAGTATTGAAACAGGAGCTCATGGCACCAGTTATTTATTTTAACCTCAGGGTTCTACAGGCCATTCTTTTAATCATTTGGCTCCTTCCCCCTGAGGTGTAAATGCCTGGGGATAGCATCATTGAGGCATTTAAGGATGAAAAGAAAGAAACAGATTTGTCCCTTAGACTTCAAATTGTAGTTAGCACATTCCAAAGCTGATAGTAGCTGGAACAATTCCACCACAAAGGCAAAGAGCAGCTCACACATCTAGCACCCACGAGATAGTTTCTATGAAAAACCTATTTAAATTCGATCTGGTTCACTGACTTCTTTTCAATTAAGTAGAACATCTTTTATTGTGTTTTGTTTTTGTTGCTCCAATTCCTTGTGAGAGCTTACATCCACTTCTGTAGGTAGTCCTCTTCTTTGCTTAAGCATCCACCTTCTACTGCTCATACAATGAAAGGCTTTAAGGGGGTTACCTGGGCAATGAATACTCCAGAAGATGTCATGTATGTTTTGAAACATGTCCCATCATTAAGCAAAACTTCACACCACTGAAATATTTATTTCTATATCTCTGCAAATCCCCAGCTTCATGACAACCACACCTTGGAAATATATGAGACACCTACCCACTTTAATGTGCTATGGATGATGCCTCTAAGTAACTTTTAAAATCAAGATACTCCAGGGTGTTCCACATTTACAACAGTTTCTACTCCCTGAAATTAAGTCCCAGTGGCTCACTCAGTGCTTGCATTGCTTAGAGCACTTTAGGGCTTCTAATCCAGATAAGGTAATTATTGATTTCTTTGCATGGTTTTTCCTCTACCCAGCAGTAAAACTACAAATATCTACACAAGCATTCTGAGGCAAACTCAAATTCTTTAAATCGCAGCAAAGAGAAATGCAAAGCAATTTTGCTTGGAACTGCCAAGTGAGCCACATCAAAAACAGAATCTTTCATTGATGTTAAAATTTTTCACTGCTATTGTGGTTTAACCCCAGACAGCAACTAAGCACCACACAGCCACCCAGTGGAATGTGTAAAAGAGAAAGTAAATGTGAGAATACCCTGTTGAGAAAAAGGCAGTTTCATAGGAAAGCAAAAGTTGTACACACAAGCTAATCAAAACGAGAAGCTCATTTCCCATTTCTCCAAGGCCTGCAGGTTCTCAGCATCCCCAGGACAGCAGGGCTGCATTACATATACAGTGACTTGGGAAGACAAACACCATCACTCCAAACATCCCCCCCTGATTTCTGTGCTGAGCATGAGGCCCTGTGGTCTGGGCTATCCCTCGGGTCAGTTGGGGTCAGCTCTCCTGGCTGTGTCCCCTCCCAGCTCCTGTGCACCCCCAGCCTCTCAGGGGTGGGCTGAGGAGCAGAGAAGGCCTCGGCTCAGGGTAAACCCTGCTCAGCAGCAACAAAAACATCTCTGAGTTATCAGCACTGCATCCAGCACAAATCCAAACCATGGCCCCAAAACAACTACTGTAGAGAAAATTAACTCCATCCCACCTTCTCAAAATCCCACTATATCTAACCAACAGCAATGGCTCATACCATCCACAACACCACTGATTATATTGGAGGCTGCAGACATCTGATGGATACAATTATGGTCAACAGAGAAGGGAAGTCATGATATAACCTGCAGAACTTTATTAGCCTGTTAGGCAGTGATCCCATCATTCCTTAAAACTATTATTGGGCCAAAACCATAGTCATTCTGTGGTGCTAGTTCTGTATAATTGAGCTAGACTGTTTCTCTTTTCCTGTAAAGATGTAACTGTGTTACACAGTTAACAACTACATAACTACTCACCTGTCTGATATTCCTCACTTGCCTCTCAGTAAATTCAAGATCAGACTTTGCACCAGTGCACTTTGCAGGATACCTGGGGGTCCTGGAGCTCTGGGCACTCCCACGTGTGTATGCAGTAACACTGCAGCCCATGGCAAAGACATGAAGCTAAACATGCACAGTGAAGTCCCCTTCAAACCAGGCTCCTCACCCTGCAGATGACTTTGCATAATGCTTCACTATAAAGTTTAATAAAATTCTTCTCTGAGGGCATAAATATTTCCAGAAAAACATATTATCACAAGTGGCATTATGGAGTCCAAGAAAACGCAGCCTCTTTACAGAGTTAGAGCAACCTGCAGTAATCTGGGGTGTAGTTCTCTGTTGCTATTCCTTTCCTCATCTCTAGAGTGCACATAATTTCCACCTATGGGATCAGTATCTTTGCACATCTAATGTAAATGTTTTGTAAAATCTAGGGCCAAGCAGGGCTAATGGATCACAAAATGAAAGTATTTTCTGCTATTGGAGCACAAACCTGAAGAGGAAGTAAGGGAAAGGGGAAAAAATACGTCAAAGACGTAATAGAAAGAGGAAGATACACCAAATGGCACAAAGGTCTGCAGGAAGTGACACAAAAATTTAACTGGTGTGAGGTAAATATTCCTAAGCTGTTCTTACATGTATATAGGTAAAAATCAATTAACAGAGCATATACCTAACTGTATTTCACAATTCTGCATTCCCTGACTATTGGAGAGCTATGATTAAATCCAGCATTTGGCCTTGCTTTAGAAAGCTATTAGCTTCAGGCCTGTCTTTTGACCTAAGAAAACCTTTTACTTTCACACCACTTCCGGTAACATCAGAAATCTCACTTTATTCTGTCACAAGATGCTAAGCAAAACGAACACATTCAACTTCCCTGGCTGTGACAGGCAGTTTTTCCCCAAACTTTCTTCACATTTCTACATGTGCCACAAGAGGGAGCGCAGAGTTCACCTTCCTTAGCTCTCCCAAAGAAGAGGTAAACTGTTCCATGTAGCCACATAAAGTGGGACCCAAGTCAGGCTAGGAGTTGAGAGCGGTTTGTACAGCACAGCGGTGCTCAGACAAAGAAAAGGAACAGGTTTCTTCTTTGAGAAAGTGCTACCTCACATTCACACTGTTGCATTGCTCTCTTCAAAGACAGTCAGTGCTGTGGATTTCACCTGAAGAAGACAGATAGGCTGATGCCACAGGAGGGTAAAATCAAGGCAATCCTGATGGGAAGAAGCCTGCAGGCTCATCAAAGCTGTGTGAATAGGATATTTGGAAGAAATTGATAAGCCTTTCCTAGCATATCAGATATACATGTGGGAGCAGAGAGAGATGAGGAAAGTACACCCTTCTGACTGCACATGCTGCTTCTAATGGCAGCATACTGTGACTTCTCATTAAAACACTTCCAGAAAATAGCTCCCAACAAAAACCCCTGAATCTCTTCTGCATGACACATGACAAACAAAAAAAGAGGGAAAAGCTCACAGTACAGGAAGGTCTCCTGATCATTTCTTTCCTCTTTCTCTCCCCCCACCCCACCTATCCTCTCATACAGTCATCAAATCTCTTTTTATGTTACAAAACTGAATATTTACAATGATTATACATAAATCCAGCTAGCTACAGGTGGCTGCTGAAATATTATGAAACTACTGTTAAGAGCAACAGTTAATTACCTATTCCAGCAGAGCAATCAAGCAGATGCTTAAGTATGTTGATTTTCAATCTGTAGCAGTTACACTCCATGCCATTACTACCACTCGTATCAAACACAGTAACTTACATATCCTTAAACATTGCTTCATAAAGATGGACAAAAAGTTTGCAGGAGGAGGAGGAGAAGAAGAAGAAAACTCTCTATCTCACACTTACCTTCCTCTTAGATAAAGTCACTCTGGGCTGGTGTTATCTGACTCAAATCCAGGCTGTATTTGTACTCCCCTTCACAATTGGTTTCCAACACGAGGTTAAGGTGTTTGCTTAGTTCAGGTCTTCATTGCTCAGTTGTTTCCTTTTAATGATTCATTCTATTTCAATTTCAAAAAGTGAATTACAGAATAATTTTATATAGTGTTTGCTGTTCAGAACTGATTCATAAAATAAAAAAGCCAAGTGACTAACACAAATACATCTCCCATGCTTTCAATCTGTGAACATTGAAAAGAGCACTAGCTCTTTGCAATTTAAAATAAACAGGTTTGCTTTTTTTTCCTAATATCTCTGTGGAGTCCTGGGAAGTCAGCTCAGCTGTAGATAACAGTTAATTCCCTCTGTTATTGTCAACAGCTGTCACAAATACCACCCTGGCCGACTCCAGGTGCTTGCAGTTACCAAGAGTGCCACAGCTCAGAAAGACACATGATTAGAGGGATGGAACACCTCTTCTGTGAGGAAAGGCTGAGAGAAATGGGAGTGTTCAGCTTGGGGCTTCATGGTGATCCTCAGGGCAGCCTTCCAGTACTGGTACCTCCAGTACCTGAAGGGAGATTTCAAGAAAGATTGAGAGATCTGTCACATAGACATACAGGGTTAAGACACAGGGAAACAGCTTTAAACTGGAAGAGAGGAGGCTGATGTTAGATATTGGGAAGAAATTCTTCCCTGTTAGGGTGTTGAGGCACTGCACAGAGAAGCTGAGGCTGTCCCATCCCTGGAAATCTTCAAGGCCAGGTTGGGTGGGGATTGGAGCAACCTGATCTAGTGGAAGGTGTTTCTGCCCACAGCAGGGAAGTTGGAATGAGATGATCTCTAAAGTCCCGTCCAAGCTAAACCATTCTATGACCTTTAGAGTTGAACACAATCCAGGCCTGATTCCCATTGTACTTCCAGTCATGAATGAGCAGCAGAACTGCTGTGGTCAGAACCTGTGCTGCAGTCCTGCAGGCCCAGCCAGACTCTGTACTTCAGTAAATCCACCCAAGGAGCTTCCAAATCACTCTATTACCAAATACAGGGCTTCCTGATCTTTAAAAAGACAAAAGTGAGTCAGGGAAGCCACCTACAAAACAGTGAAGGAACCTCACTACAGTCACATTTGTTTTGTACTAACATCCAGAGTACTATTGAATGGCTGTGAGCACATGGATGCACTAAAAGAACTGCATCTCTACAGACTCTCATATACTGACTGACAACTTCACCTACAATTTTTATATGGGAACAGATACAGATGCTGGGGATTTCTACAATTTTGTCTCCTATAAAATTTCTAGTGTACTAAAGAGGGTATGTTAGAGGGAAAATTGGATAATTTGGTCAATACGGCTGAACATGGGCAACCACTTTATATACAGAGAACTGTCCAAATTTCCTTCACCATTCCACCTCCCCATGCCTCAAATCTCCATAACAGCAGTAGCAAAATTGTTATAAATACTACCATGAAACAACCATTACTTACTACATTTGCAGAAGATTGAGACACAGCTAACACAGAGATTGTAGCAAAACCTCCCTTGCACATTACTGGACAGTTCACAACTCTTTGAAGTTTCCTGACTTCAGTCCCTGTCCATAAATTGAGTTGAATTATTCATAGTACCCACAGCATTTGGGATGAACTGGATAGCTCCATATCTGCATAAATGAACACCAGAGGACCTCAAACAATATTGAAGAACACACCTGGTCAAGATTTATTTTTAAAATAATCATGGCAATACAGAAAAAAGCAATCAGAAACAGATTTTCCACTGGTCATTTTGAAACTAACACAAGGTTATATTTAGGGCTTAAAAAGGGAACGTATGTAGTGTGTATTTTATGGGTACAACACATTTTACAATTGTAAATGGGTAAACATCAGCTGTGTTTATTCTAAACATTATTCTAAATAGACCCAGCTTTCCCAGAGTTAATTTAATAGCAAAGAGTGTGTGACCATTCCAATTTCACATATGAATAAATGATGCATGTAGAAGTGGTGATTTGTTGTCAAGGGCCAGCAAAGGAAGAGGGAATGTGGTCGTCCAAGTCTAGTCCAACATTCATAGTCAGCCCCTAAAAAAGTAATTTGAAAACAAAATCATTTTCACTCTAGGAATATGCAAACATGATAGAGGACTGACACCCCTCAGAAATAGTAAAATATGAATCCTTAAACAGAGATAAAAAATGGTTTTTAGTCTATTATGTAACACTTTCTAAGAAAAAACAAATTAATATTGCATCCTTTTTACTTTTTCTTGGTCTTCTGGGACCCTAGGGGCTACCAGTTTTTTGCTCCATAAATGCAGAGTCTAGAAACTTTGAGATGCTAAAACATACCTTTTTTTTTTTTTTCCCTTTTAGAAGAGATGAGAGCCTCATTTAATTGTGACCCCAAAAGGGGTGGCTTTAGCAGATCCAGTAAATATTAATTTATCATAACGGCACTGCTAGAGGTACCTGTGCAGCAAAGAGCCCTTCACTTTTTACCTAAAGGGTTTGAGAAATCATGCAATACAGCAGCTGCTGAGAAAACACCCAGTGCAGTATGCTGAGGTCGTTCCAGGTATCTGGCAACATTTTCATGTCTCTTCAACAGGAACCTCTTAGATGCCAGCCTTTCAAGAACAATCTATCTCCTTCAAGAACCAACTGCACAAAGGGAAGACTGAGGCTCTCAGTTTATTTGTCTGCATAAAATCAAAGATCTGCAGAGGGGGAAGGAAGAGATCTGAAAGTGAGACTGCCAAGAGATTTGGATGGGGACACAACAGAGGGACCTCTGCTCCAGGTGGTTGGTCAGAATGAGCACAGTGACAGCAGTGTCTGCCACCTCAACACAATGCCTTCTCCACAGTCAGCAACATTCCAATTCTTATCTTATTCTTCTTTGAACTAATATTTTATTGTGCTTTTGAATATGCAGCACCGAAAGGGAAGCTGAATTGCCATGTACTGCACACACATTATTTTCCAAGCAGTCTCGTATGCCTAATCAGCAAAAAGCACTTACATTATTTTCACAAGTTATTAACTGAAATGGGAAACCAGCTTACTGTGATTCCATTACAAAAGAGTTACTGCACTCTGGTGCAGCTGGTATAATAAGTATCAATTGGCTTGAGAGAAACCAACTAAGGCTGTACCACAACATTCAGTCTTGCATTTCCCCAGTATTTACAGGATTGCCACACACAACCTTGATGTAATCCCATCAAATGAGAGGCACTGACCTTCAGGTTCATGCAGATCTTCAAGCCTCTGTGTAAAACAGAAACAGAATGAGAAGCCAGTTGTGTTAATAAGAATATGAACAATCTGAAGAGGTATACTGGCATTAAAGGTTTTCAGCACTTTTCATCTGCTTCCTAGGCCATCAACCACAGTCAATGCAGAGCTCTCATCAGAATCACTTCTGCTGTACCCAAGTTTTGCACTTATCAAGTTAGTAGCTATCTTCCTTCTTCAAGCCAATAAAGATCCATGCCGAGCTATCAAACCAACTCCTTAGACACACTCAAGAAATTTTTCCTGTTAACCTCATGACATATTTCATCTCAGAACTTTTTTTTAATGTAGATATGGACAGGATTGTTTTCTAAGCCTAAATATTAAACTTCATTAACATATATTTATGTATTTAAGCAGTATAAAGAATGCTGAAATGCATTACCAACGTACCAAGAGACATTTCAAGCACAGCAAGCACCAGTGCCCCTCATGCAGTTGCAGTTCTGTTGTCATCCACAAACAGATGCATATTCCTCCCTTCATCTTTCAAACACTCCAGGGACAAGGTGAGCTTTATGACTTATTTGTCACATTTTACTTTGTATGAGAGCCACAGAAAACCAAGAAAGCAGTAGCAACAAGGTTGGTTAAACACAAAGTAATGAAAATGTATTTAAATCACACTCTTTTAGGGCATTTTTCAATGGCATTATGCAGCACCTATGACATAGGTTGCTCAGCTCATGACAAGACACAATACAAATCCAAAATAACAACTCAAACATCAGTCAGCAGTGTAAATGTGGCCT
The DNA here is from genome assembly GCA_013397555.1 of Urocynchramus pylzowi. Taxonomy (NCBI): domain Eukaryota; kingdom Metazoa; phylum Chordata; class Aves; order Passeriformes; family Fringillidae; genus Urocynchramus; species Urocynchramus pylzowi. The sequence continues at coordinate 581,094 of VZRH01014904.1, read as the reverse complement.
GCCTGAGGACATTTGAAAAGTACAAATGTATTGTGGGTTGGCTTTGGTTAAACACAAGTTGCCTACCAAGCTGCTGTCTCCCCTCTTGGATACAGAGAGGAGAAAATAGAATGAAAATAATAATGGGCTAAAATAAACACAGTTTAATAATGCAAAAGCAGAGGCCAGGCACAGAAGCAAAGGAAGACAAAAGATTTGTTCTCTGTTTCCCATTAGCAGACAACGTCCAGCTACTTTTGGGGAAGTGGGGCTTCAGCCCATGCAGCAGCTGTTCTAGAAGAGAAATTTCATAACAATAAATGCCCTACAACTTTTCCCTTAGCCTTTATTGCTGAGTAGATATCATATGGTCTGGGATATCCCTTTGGTCAGGTGGGGTCAGCTGTCCTGGCTCTTCTCCAATATGGGTCTCTTCCACACAGGCTGCAGTCCTTCAGGAACAGACTGTTCCTAAGTGGGCCCCCATGGGGTCACAAGTTCTGCCAGCAGAAACCTGCTCCTGCACTGACCCCCACGGGGTCATGAACTCCTTTGGGTACATCACCTGCTCCAGACTGGGGTTCTCCCTGGACTGCAGGTGGATCTCTGCTCCATCATGGACCCCCACAGGCTCCAGAGGCACCGCTGCCTCACCAGAGCTTTGCACCACAGGCTGCAGGGGAATCTCCTGACCTTCCTGAAGAACCTGCTGCCCTTCTTCCTCACTGACCTGGATGTCTGCAGAGCTGTTCTTCTCATATTCCACTCCTCCCTCTGGTTGCAGTTCCTGTTGTGCAGGTTTTTTCCTCTTCTTAATTCTGTTGTCCCAGTGGTGCTACCAGCATTGCTGATGACCTCAGCTTTGGCCAGCAGCAGGTCCATCCTGGAGCCAGCTGGCACTGGCTTGTTGAATGTGGGGGAAGCTTCTCACAGACAGCCACCCCTGTAGCTCCTCACTGAAGTTTTATCTGCTGTTGTTCATGGATTTGGTTTGTATGGAACACAGAAGTAACAAAAGTTTCTCTTTGGGCTCTTGGGAGATCCCATTGGAATTCCTGAGCATGCTCTCCCAGATGCAGGGGCTTCTCTTTGACCAGAGACATGTGTGACTGTAACACATTTATAACTATAAAACAAGCATATCACTGGCTATTTCACATCCAGGACATTCCTTATGAAGTTCTGACAGTTTCTTTAGTCAGAGGAAACTAGATCGCTCCAATCTTGTTTCCTGGAATTGACAGCATTTGGCCCATAGGATGCATACAATCATTGTTTTTCCCAACACAAATGAGTCCCTAGGCCTTTAAACACAATTAAGGTTGAATGTGACAGTCTGAGCTTTAGAACTTAGGATCAGGATATGAATAGGGCAATAAACTAGGAAATGTCAAGAAAACACGATGTAAAAAAACCACTTTGTGTAAATGTTATGCAGAGTCATCTTTCATACAAGCACCTTACTTTTTCAAGAGTTAGCATCACAAAGTGCTGTCCCAAACCTTCTCATAGAGAATGCCAAAGGAATAGGTTCACAAAGGTATTGCTTCAGGCCAAACCAAATTGTTGTAGTGAAAGGAAAGAAGTCAAGGTCTGAGTCAAAGAGCCCTGCAGCGGAACAGAGAGACAGCAAGGAGTTCTGTCAGTATAAAGATAGAAGCACTAAAGCAGTCACACAGCCCCAATGAGGTGAGAGAAGAGGAGGAAAAAAACTGAAAAAAATTTGCCTGTGGGCTGCAATGGCAGGAGTAACCAAAAGATTTTTGACAGTTCACAGAGCCAGGAAGCATTTCTGCACTGACAGCCTCTATGTCTTCACCTAGAATGTAAACTAATCCAGCCTTGATATGAAGACAGAGAACACAGAACTCCACCACTTTTGTTTCAAAACTTAGATATAAACACATAGATTTTTAAATCTTTGCCTCATTTCTAAACTAAATTTGTCTGGCTTCAGCTTTCAGCCACTAGTTTTGGGATTTGGGGGTTCTTAGCCCTTTTCTGCTGTACTCTCTGTAAGACTCTCTGGAAAGTAGTATTTCATTCTCATCCCCCAAAATCAAGATCTCAGGCTCAAGTAATTTTGTCATCTCATTTATGACAGTCTCTATCAGTGCACCACAGTAAGATCACAGAACTGCTGGAAGTCTCCCTGTGAAGGAAATTGTTTCCAGGCCTCCTGTTGAGGAACCATTGCTGTAACAGCACCGACAACAGAATTACAGCAGGAGTGGAATTAGAGATCTTCAGGAAAAAGGACTCAGTCTTGCAGGGGTTTGTGCACTTTCACTTCACCTGCTAGCACACGGTACTTAGCAAGGTCAGCCTTAAAAAGCTGAATTCAACACGTGTAAGGTCATGAGAAGCAATAAAGGTAAACACTAGTGACTCTCCCTCACTCCCGCCTCTCAGCCGGGGTCCCTCAGCCCTCGCTGCGGACCCATCCGCAGCTCTGGATCAGCCGGGCCCGGCTCTCCGCCCCGCGGCGGGCACCGGCACCGGCACAGCTTCACCGCAGCCGCTGCGCGCCCCCCAACGAGGCTTCCAAAAGTTACCGCCGGCCTGCGGGAGCGGAAGGAGCGGGCGGTACGGCCGCAGGGCGGCGAAGGCCCTCTGGCAGCCCCGATGGGGCGGCTCTGCGGGCCCGCCGGGGGAGGTGGCCCGGCTGCCGCGCGGCG
>VZRH01014904.1:550664-578051 GCA_013397555.1 Urocynchramus pylzowi | reverse complement strand
AGCTCCGGCTCTAACTGAGTGCTCTTCCCGCAGAGAGGAGCTGGCCCTGCGCCTCGACCTGACGGAAGCCCGGGTGCAGGTGAGTGCCGGAGGGGACGAGGGGCAAGAGAGAGTTGAACACAGCGCGTTTTCCCTCTGGGTCAGCCGGGCGGATCAGCAGCGGCGGTGCCGGGGACGCGTCCTGTCCGCGGCGGGTGGTGCTGAAGGGACGGGGAAGGGGCGGCTCGGGGACGGTCCCGTGCTGCGCTTCACTCCCGCTTGTGCTGCCGCCTTCATGGGTCGAAAGGCAGGAATAAAAAAGGATAAATTGGGTTGTTTACAGAAAATGAAGGGTCCTGTGGGTCGTCCAAAGTTATTTACTGAGGCTGCAGAGTTAACATCCTTCTCTTGGTCTAATTTAGCTCAATTAAACTAAAAACGCTTCTAAATGACCGGTTAAAATAAATGAAAGATGAATTTGACATTCATATATGACAGTCAGGTCCTGGCCAGAAGAATTTTATGCCCAGCTGGGCTGTGATTGCAGCAATGCCTGTAGAACTTCAGCATATTTAGATAGACACTAATCCCTTGTGGGCTGCAGTTTGCTTAAACTACAAATAACTCTTAGTAAGTTCTCCTGACTCTATGCACTCCTGCTTAATAATATCCCTTAAAAACCCTTTTCTTTAGATTCATCTCTTGATGAAATCTAGAAATCCCCTTTTTATACAGAAATTACAGGGGAAAAAAAAAGTTTTTTCAAAAGGTGTGAAGGCTTTCAAGTATTTATAAGCTGCAAATGACAATTGTACTAAATTTGGTTTGTGCTGTAAATCAGATATTGACTGTTCCAGCACAATTCTGGGTATGTGCCTACTTGTGAAAGATTGAGAACTGGTGCAGCTGCTCAGTGTGACAGTCCTGCTTACTACTGCATAGCTTTGATACTGTTAATGCCAGATCCTTGTTTGTCTACTTTGTCATTACTCAGTCACCGGATCTGCGATGGTTCACACCACAGTTACAGCCTGTAAAACTGTAACTTTTTCAGCTTTTTATTTTAATATGCACCATCTTCAAAAAAGGCATTAGAAGTATGAATGGTACTTTATAATTGATTCAAAGAACACCTAGATGAGATTTTTAGCTCTCTTTTGTGCACTTGGGGCAAATTATGTATCCTCCACTCTTCCTAACACCAACAATGACTAAAACCTCTAGTCACTGACATGCCCCAATCTCTGACAATTGGACATAGCATCTAACAATGAAAAAGTCATGGGTGAAAAGTTGTCACTTTAACTGTTACTGTCAAATTCTCTTTGTGGGGTACATACTCTGTAGACCCTGTGAAGGAATGGTGCAATGGTACATGGCAAAGATGAACTCATCTCCTAATGACTCATCTAGGAAAAACAAAAAACCTTAAAAGTTTGTGTTTGATGGAACCAAAAAGGAATTAACAAGAAAAAGAACAGAGTTGATGTATCCCTAGTGGATGGAAGGAACAGCAAAGAGCTGTTCCTGGTACCTCTTTGCCTCCTTAATCTGTTAGATCTTAACACAAGTCTCCTGAGCATGGAGCACAGAGTCAGCACAGTTGTTTATGTGAGCTTGCAGTGCACAGAGCCAAGCCCCAGTTCCTACCCTGTGGGAAACTGGGCTCAGCCTGGAGGGAAGGGGATGTGTAGGAATAACAGCAATGCACTGTACTTAAACTACCACAATTACCAAATACTTGCCACACATGCCCGTGCTCACAGTTGCTCTGTAAGGCATCCTGTGTGAAATGAAGACTTGCAATCCTCTCCCACGGTACCTGGCTAATTCATGGAAAGTGGCATCTCTTTACTTAGTCAAGTGTAAACTCAAGAAATTAATCTTACCCAATGCAGTTAGACCATTTCTTCACCTCAGTGTGTTTTACAAATGGAGGTTTGCTTCTCTGGGGAGAAACCAGCTGAAATGGGTACCAGCCTCTGCATTGTTCCTCCTCTGGCCTTTTGAGTTTTACATGAAAATGAACAAATAAGAAAAAAATGGCATGAATATATGCTCTTTCCATCATCATTTCAAAGAGTTCTCCCTTATCCAACACCCCCCCTTATTTACTTTTACAGAATAAGGGAGAATTCCTTCCCAGTAAGATTCCTTACCTTGGGAAAGAGGTAGTCAGAGAGTCTGCAAAACCTTTTCATAACCTGGACCCATGTTTGGATTGCTCTTCAACAGCATTTGCATCTGTTATTGCCACTCATGTTTCTCATTATTCATATTGTTAGGATGGGAAGAAAATAAGAAAAAGTTAAAGGAATCTTTTATCTTGTTTAACGTGAGGGGTAAAAGGTTTCATGGGTATTTCATTGCCATAAACTGCATCAGTTTTAAAACATTGGCTAACAGATATAATTGATCAAGAAATCCTTGTCATATTTTCTAATTAAGATCCTCTTATTCACTTACAGCAGAAACACGATACAGTTACACACACATATGTATCTTTCTAGCATCATCAGGTATTACATCAATTAAATAGGATACATTTTTACAGAAAATTACAGCAAGAAAGCAATCAAATTTTGCATGCTCACATTTTCCTTTATAAAAGACCTGAATCTTTAGATATGCATGATGCTAGTAATTGCAAATATAATCTGGGTATTACGTAGCATGCAATTCAGAACTTGACAGTTTAAAACTCATTTTTGAGTATTAAGTAATACTTTTTTTCTAGAGTTTTTTGCCATTGATATTACAGTCATAAAAATCTTAAGACTGGTATAGCAGTTTCTGTTATGGTTAGTTTGTCACTTCAGAAGTGTCTGAAAATAGAATAAAGGCAAGTTAAGCCTTTTATTTGAAGCAAAGGAAAACTGCTTAACAAATGGTTGAAGATGACTAATCTGAATGTTGATGACTGTAATGTGTGCAGTTAATTTTGAAAGCTGTTTGTCATGTCAGTCTAAGGTATGAGGCATTGGTCTGCTCCTGTTACCACTTGAACTGATGGGTTTGTACCAATAAGGAGTGGAAAGTCACCTTTTTTCTAATGGTAATTATTAGATATCTACGCTGGTATTTCTCTCCAGTTTGAGAAATACAAAATCCGAGAGACAATTAAATTTTGGAGTTAAGTCCAAAATTACCTGTGACATTAAAAAAATTATTTTGTAGTCAAAGTGCACGTCTGAGTGATCAAATGAATTTGCTTTAGGATGGAGAAAGCAGAAAAGCAGACATTTAGTTTTGTGTTAGGCCTCTTTATGAAGAACAGATTGAAGAACAGTGCTAAGATTTAGTAAGGACATGAACACCCTTGCAGCATTTATCCTTTTTAGGAAAGGCTGTATCTGCATATCTCAGTGTGAGACAGTTATTGCCTTTTCAACTGGATATTTTTCATAGAAAACATTAAAACCTTTGAGTTGGTGGTCTTCTCCTGTGAGATCTTAGGTAAGATCCACTTACAAATATTTGGGATTACTGGTTAACAGGGATTTAAATTAATCTGATCCCAGTAATTTAGTTTTCCTTAGCAGACCCCTGTCTTGGACTAATACTGATGGAGTATCTAGTCCTCACTGCCATGCAGGCATAGCTGCCTGGAATTTCACAGGTTCAGATATTCCTTTGTCAGACATCTGACTATTGAAAGCTGATGGTTGCTGAAGGAAAAACCGAAGAATGAGTCTTGCCACTCAAGAATTTCAAGTACCAACTTGAAAATTTTGATGTTCTGATTTTCTGCTGAGAGCACCTCCCTCTGCTGACTGCCTGTGAGCGAGACAGTTCTGTTACACACTTAACCTGAGGGGTGTAAATCCCTCTGCCAGGAGAACAGCAGCTTTCCAGTGTAAATATACTGCATGCAATGAAAGGACTAGCTCAGTACTTCTTCAGCTGGATCCTGAGAACCCAGAGCAAGTGCTTTGAAAGAGTCAATTGTGTCTCTGTCAATTGACAGAGAGAAACAACATCAGGCTTGGGACAGCAAGGCTGGGGCATGCCACAGCCTTGTTTGGGGATCAGCATCCCTGGGTGTGCAGGGCTTTTCTCCCAGACACACTTTGGGACGTTCAAGCACCTGAAGGTAAGTTACACTGCTGGAAATGGTTATGGGGTATGGCTGAAGTAAAGCAATCTGTGTCACTCAAAACCTAATTTTTAAATACTGTAGATGCTATTTAAAACTTTTGGAAAACAATTTTTGTACTGCATTATAATTTCCACCTCCTGAATGGCTTTGTTGAAATTAAACTTTCAATAAATAGGTTATGAAAGGAAGAATGATAATTTTTAATAATTGCTCTTGCATTTCAGGTGATAGGTTAATATATGACAATGGCTTTAAAACATATGTGACTCTTCAGTCGAAGAGTAGTCAAATTTACAGTATTGAAAAGTGATTTATTTTGTAATAAACCCACTAAGGCCTTTATGAAAAGATCTTTTATATTAAGGAAGTGGGGTTTGGTTTAACAGTACTAATTTTGCCATCCATATCAATACGTGCTGTAGTATCTGGTAAGACAAACTGCAGAGTAAGTTCAGCTAATGCCTTTATAATTTCTTATTGAAGGTCTGGTTCCAAAACAGAAGGGCAAAGTGGAGGAAACGTGAAAAAAATGAAATTCTGGGGACTGTTCCGGGAATCTCCTTAACGCACCCACTTGGTCTATTTTTGGATGTTCCACTGAGCCATTCTCCCCTCCTAGATCCCACATGGAGGTCAATGCCTCTTTCTACACTGGCTGTGCCATCCATGTCCCCAGCTTTCAGTCCTTCAGCCTTAGGGCCATTTGGCCTCAGCAGTCTCACCTGGACTTCCCTCTTCAGAAATCCTATATTAAATCCTCATTTTGGAAGGTATAGAATAATTTTCTTTTTTCTAAATTTCAAAACTGTTAAAAATGCTGCTTTTATATTATTTTGCTACTCGTGTGTTCTCAATAAACTTACTAAAATGGGTTAGTTCCTGTGTAGGAACACTTGATTAGGAACAGCAAGGTTTGAGTTTAAGTCATGCTAATAAAATCTTAATGTGTAATCGCTTTTTGAAGACAAACTGTACATTTTGTCTCACTGCAATTTTAGTCTCACTGAATTCTAATCTTCATACAGACTGCTGTGACCTGTGTGGCTGCAGCTCCATCCTTCTCTCTCACTCTCTTTTAGTATAAATACATTATATATAAAATACATAAATACATTATATATTATATTTGAGTATATACAAATATATAAAAAAATAGAAGATAGCACTCTTGCTGAAATTAGAGCTTGTATTACATTAACAGACAAACAAATGCTTTTCACATGGAATCAAGTGATCTGAACAAATTGTCTGCATAAACAGCTATATAAATTGGCCTTTTTATGAAGTGGTTTATTGCTTTCACAGAACAGGCTGATCTACAGCATCCAAGGTTTGTTTAGAAAGGATTTAGTATGAGGGGTTAAGCAAAAGGTTGCTGGTTTAGATATCTGAATGCCATGTCTGATCATCTCTTGCTCATTTTATTTAAAAGTATTTTGGTTTTTTATTTAGGGTGGGATTTTCTGCTCTATTTTTTTTAAGGGCAAGACATTATACTGCAAAATAAAGCTAAAAAAATTTGGAAGAAATTGGAAATTTTGGAACTTTTTCTCCTAATACTTTGGCGGGAGGAAGCTGCAACTCAGTAACTATTTGTTCTCCAAAACAATTCTTAATTTGGGTAATATTGACTTCTTTCAAATACAGGTTTCTCAATGCTTTAAATCCTCTCGTGACAACAGCTTCAGTACTAATGAAAGCTCCTGGACCCCCGTCAGACCCTGTTCTCACTGCCTTCACTGATCCAGCAGCAGTTGAAAGGAAAACGTCAAGCATTGCAGCACTAAGACTCAAAGCGAAAGAACATTCAGCACAAATCCCTCAATTAAACCTCATCTCCAGTCTTACAAACACTAACAAAGAACTTTGTTAGGAGCTCTCCCACAGACTACAGCCACGGAGGGGAAAGTGAATGCCTTCTCCAATAAGTAGCTCTCATTAGAGAGACACATTTAAAAAAAGAAAACACACACACACAGAGCTGTATTTCCTGCAGCTTCAGTAACAGACTGAAAGGAAAGAAACCTGCTAAATATTGTTTTCCTCCATTACAACATGAAATCAGGCAGTAAATTGGTTTGTATCATTTCTTGCACTTCAGAAACAGAAGCAGGAACTATCTCATCTGTGTAAATCAGGCTAACATGTATCTGAAGCTTTGAAATCACTGAACTTACCAGAAGCTAGTCCAAAGGCTTGAAATTCTTTGTAGGAATAACCACTTTTCTAGGCAATTCTCAACTTCTCAGGAGGAACTCTTACATGCAGTACTTGAGAATCAGTTCACAGTTGCTAACTTGGAGACCATGCTTCATGTTGAAGTGCAAATGCCAGTGAAATATTGCATTCTAGACAGACTTAGCAGGAACGAGATGGGAACTATTTTCAGTATGGGCTTTTGATTCAGAACTAGGTTTGTGTAAAGAGTACCTTGTTTCAAATTTTAAAAAAGTTTGCTTTATGTTCAGGGTGGCAATGTCTTCACTAAGAATGTTTAACCTCTGTACATGAACTGTATCCTGTGAAAGTAGGTTAGCAGTGTGCAGTAAATTGTCTGTAGTTCTCTGTGTATGTATATACATGTCAATCAGTAGCTTAGAGCTGTAAATATGAGGTTGCTGAATACTCTTAGCAAGATTTCTGGCACACCTTACCAGACCAGTAAGTTAACAGATTATTTGTATCTTTTGAGACATTTCATGCCTTGAGTAGTTTCAGATGTAAATGAGTTCTCAATGTGAAGTGTTAAATTCTTCCTTGGACCAATGTTGAAATGAGTGAAAACAGAGGCCTTACTGAGCAGAAGTCTGCAGTCCATCACAATCCTGGACTCCATGGCAGGTCATTTTAAAGTCTTTGCTGAACTTCCCCATCCAGGACATGGGACTGAGAACAACTTTCCACAGGTCTGATGCTTTAGTGTAAAGTGAGGATAAGTGGTATCCTCCTGGTGCTGCAGTGAGAAGTGAGGATGCTTTTGCAGCTCACTCGCCTACCTCACAGGGCTGTTGTGAGGACTCATTAAACAAACACAACACCGTGCAAATGGCAGAGTTATGTAAGTGCTAATTCTTGCTTCACAGCAACAAAGGAAAGGCCAGTAGTTGGCTGCACATGGAGATCACCTTTCCCACACCTGCAGCAGAGGTCCAAGCAAAATTGTGGTTGATGGGACAGCATGGAACTCCTCCACTGCCTGTTTTCTCAAAACTGTCCTCAAACACATTTGCATGGAAAAGATTTTGTGTATTTCAGAACTTCTTTCTCAAGGCAGCTCTAGGCCTACTCTTAACACTACACAGTTGTGTTCTCAGCTAGAGTTTGAGGTGCAGAGCTCCAGCTAGATCACTGCTGCTTCTGGAGACTGCACCAAGCTTGTACTTAGCTCCAGGACAGAGAAGGAAGTTTGCTGCATCAAAGACAAATACTCATCACTTTCCACAAGAGTGGAAGTATTTCTGTTCAGGTTCATAGACCTCACTGGTACCACAGGCAGGAGAAGGTGGTGGTATTTCAGCTGTTAGAAAAGCCAGCTCCCTTCTCAAGTTGCAGCAGGGCTGCACTGTGTGTCAGGCAGCAGGAGACTGCGGAAGTGAAGCGAGCAGGACTCCCACACAAAGTTTGAGTGTGTTTCTTCCACAAGAGTTATTTGCTTCCACCAGTCCACTCTCATGGCCCAGGCTGCCAACTGGCAGCACAACACGGTATCCACTCAAGTGTTGAGTTTGTTCCAAATAAACCTTTTAAGTAGGTTAATGCCTTGAAAACTGTTATTACACAACTCCAGTTCTGTACAAGTTTCTGTGGTATCTTTCCTTGCCACAAGTGTCTCTCTCTTGCAGTGCAGAGAGGTTCTGCAGGAAAGGAGACTCGCTGTTTCATTTAAAGTAGCTATCCTGCATTTGCCATAAGTCATCAAGAAAAGAACTCTGCAATAATAATAAAACCTGGTTATTTTTGCCAGATTATATTCCTAGACAAGTTCACCAGAAGCAGCATGTGAAAAATAAGAGCTGAAGGCTGATGTAATACATTGCATGAAATAGTAGGTCCTGTGTTATCACCAAAATCTTCATCACTGACCAGCAGGCCACAGATATCTCACTCAGGTATGGGGGAATCAAATTCACAAGCTAAATTCCAGCAGTTACATCAGACTAACATCAGCTAGATAACATTTATCTATCAACAAAGCTTTTCCTATCGTTAGGGTTAGAAATCATTTCAGAGACAGCAATTAAACACACAGAGGCAAGTAACTTCACTCATGTGCATGACAGCTCCTGCCAGAGCTGGGAGCTGCTACCTCCACCCAGCACAGCGAGCCTCTTCAGCACCAGCATGGGAACTGCAGGGCTGGACAGCAGGGTTGGCTCCCAAAGCCCTGCCAGTTTGGGTGCTGCTCTGTCCTAATTCTCCTTACAAGAGGGCATGTTTCTCCAAGACATCCTGAGACCACAGCCAAGCACCTGCTGGGTACCACTCCCCTGCCAGGTGTGAACTCTTCCCAGTGTCACACTGAGGCCAGGACTGTCTCCTTTGGTCTACACTTCTGCATGGCTCTGCAGCTTCAACTACTGTGCCTGGTTTGACAGATGGCAGAATAGCAAAGGTAAGTGCATTGCCTGTTTTGTTCCTGGTTAAGGAGAAGCTGTCATCCCTGTGAGCAGAAGCCAGTGTCTGCAATCATCAGCAGTTCCCAATGGGTACAGGTACAATGAGAACACAGCTTCCTGATGTTTCATCTGGGTTTACTTTGAAATGAACAGTTTTTCTTTATGGTGATTTCATTTTTTCTGCTTTAACGAGTCCTTCCAAGAAATTTCCATTCTTCTGTGTGACTTGAAATCCAGCTGTGAGAGCTAATGGTATTATGAAAATAAATATGCAGGGCAACACTTGAAATCAGCTTAGGAACCATAGAGTGCTCATAAGCAAAACTCAGAAAGTTTTACATGTTAATTATCACTATCTTACAATGAAATATCCCACCAAGGGAAGAAGGTTTACTTATTAAATCTGTTTAAATTTTATGTAAAGAGGCTTAATTACCAGCTTTTATGGATATAGTACTAAAATTACATTTTTAAAAATGTTGAGGAAAAACCTTCAGCCTAGTTTCATAGCTGCACATGGGGTCAACTATTTGCTATTAATCAAGCAGGGACATTTGCTTTCCTAGTCTTTCTCAGGGCAATGGGGTCTGCAGCCTCCCATATCCTGAACAAGTCAGTCATTTTACAGAGTATGTCTCACACTAAACATTGCAATTATTTCCTGACATTTTATCTTGCCTTTTGCAATAAATTACTTACAATTTAGGCAAAGCCTGCAATGACCTGGATTGAGGCTGCAGGATATGTCCCTATGCCTCTCTTCTGAATAAAGAAAGGTTGCAGCCTAAATGTTCTTTGGGTGACATCAAGATTGTTTCCTGGCACAGATTTCAAATGAGGCAGGCCTGAAGCCCTGGTTGTTTTGTTGGGTTTATCTTATTTTCCTGAAAGCAAAAATACATGGGAGGATTTCCAAAGCCACAAAGAAATTTGAATACAATCCTACCCCAGCCATCTTCTACAACTACTGAGGGAAAAACTCTTATCTTCAAATTAAACCTCTTGACTTTACTCTCTACATCACAAGTTTTTGAGGTGTTTCGCTGGAAGATCCTGCAAGGATATAAGTATCTCTTCAGAAAACATTGATAAATATTTCTACTGGAGGACTCACATTTGGCTAAATTGTCAATTTTTTCAGTTTGTTCTCTGGTTCAAGTTCAGTTCTGGTGCCATGGGATGTTGGATAAATTTCCGTATTTCCAGTGACATTATATCATCAGAACCTTGCCTACAAAGAGTGAGCGATTTTGTTGGGGGGGAAAAAAAAAGGAGAATAATAGGCCAGGTGTTTGAAGAAAAGACAAAGAAACAAGCACAGTAGGGTGTTCTGACTCACAAATCTGTATTGAGAAAGAAGTATTCATGAAGAAAATTAATTTAAGAAGTATGTAGTTCAGGTTTTGAGCCCATAAGTTCCTTTCAAAAACAGATTAGTGATTAAAAACTTTTTTAGTCTAGCAATCTCTTAAACAATTAGCACAGTAATTGGAAAGGGACTACAAATTCAAATCTAGATAGACATAAAAGACTTTCCCCATAGAGCTTTGCCTTGGTTTTGTGGGTAACTGGCATGCACCTGCCTTTACCATCAGTAGGACCGAAATACTGAAGAAGTGCTCTGAATAGGGATACAAATGCCCCAAACAGTAATGCCATACAAATTACTTAATTCATGTAAAGTAGAAGTAATTGTATTGATTATGAATGTGTGAGTGACTCCTTTATTTCAAGTTATATGAGATGTAAGCCACCAGCTTTCAATGGGGTCCTTGCTGCAAATTTGCCAACTGTAGAGTGGGATGTTACGTTTTTCCTTAGTTTGAGCAGTAAGTACAATGCACTGCCATTTGGAGACAGAGATCTGCTGAATTTAAGCTAAACCAGGTAAATAAGGATTTCTCTCCTCCTGCCAGGTAGTAATTTTGCTCTGCTTGTTCATCCTGCAAAAGATGCCTGAAATCAAAGAAAAAGGAACAGAAGGGAGAAACAACCCCAAACTTAGATGTTTTTCCTCAAAGCAGATTTTTTTTCCCTTTTTGATATTACTGTCATAAAACACCATGGATCACCAGATAAAATCTACACTGCCAAAATAAAAGAAAAAGAAGGGAGGGAGAGAGGGAGGGAGAAGGGGAGAGATTGTGCACAGAGTGTCCCTAGCAATATAATTACCTAACAGCAAATGTCTGGCTTATGGCTTCCCAGGAAGCTGTATGAGAGCACATGTAGGAAGAAGCCTGTGATAATACACACACACCCCTGTGATAATACACACACACCCCTGTACTTCCCTTACTTCAGCTGCACTGCCACCCGAAAGACACAAAAGGCAGTTAAGGACAGGGCACTTCTGTAGACCTTATAGTCAAGCAGTTCTACATAGGGACTCTAAAGAAATTCAGCTAGTGGGTTGTGTCACAGTCTGCCCTGATTTTGGATATCCCTCCTGCCCCATCCAGGCCTGAGAACAGGGTTGTCCTTGCTGCTGGTGGAGAAGCCACAGCACAAGGCAGCTCAGGCATGACTTCACAGCAGCTGCTTGTCTTCTCCTCAGCCTCTGGTACTAATTAACTACTGAGTTTACCAAAAACTGGGAGGAAAACCTGGAAAGAATATCATATTCTCATTAACTTCATTTGTTGGCTGCAGCAATGTTTCCTCTATTTCACCTGGAGAATTGCTCTGTGCTAGCTGGTGAGAAGCCACTGGAAGATTGGGATGAGCTTGCAAAGTCACACTGGTTGAGTAACAAAACTTTTACATTAAAAATATAACTGAATGGAGGATTGTTGGTCTGGTTTGGTTGGGTTGTTGGTCGGGTTTCTTTATTTTATAAAAACTACCTTATCAGAAATGACCTGCAGAAAAACTAGGACAAAATATCTGAGGTTACAGATAAAAACTTCAGCCTTTGGTGTGAGCAGCATAGTGACATTATTGTGAACTAAAGCAGAAGCAGACAAGACAGCTTGAATTACAGTTTCATCTGGTTCAAAAGGGTTGCTAGTGAAATGTATTTAAGGGATCTGCTAAAGAAAAGAATACATTGCATTTTGTAAGTACCCAGTCACAGCTAGAGATTTTGACAAAAGTTGACTTTCACACGCAATTAAACACAATAATTTCAGTTTTCTAGTTTCATAGAAGCTGATCCACAGACTGCCCTATCTCCAGGGTTATTTTGTACTGATAAAAAATCACGGGATTAATGTTTGTGAAAGAAGACAAGAAAGGACAGCATTATTATAGCCTTATTTTCTATATATCCCAAAGTGAATATAGGAAGAGAAGTGAAGCAGGCTGAAATGTTAATGTATGAGAAGAGCCTGGAGACACTCTCATCAGTAAGTTATCAGAACATCTCAGTCTTACTTCTGTTTGTGCTCTCTCAAACTGAACTAGTACAGAAGTTGCTGACAGCAGCAATAAAGTTTTCAGGTGATGTTTGCTACTGTGTACATTCAGCTTCTTTGTACAGAGCTGAGCAAAGAGAAAGCAAAGCAGTGAGGGGGCTATGTTTGGAGAACACAGGAGCAAATGGGAGAGATTCTTACTTTCTTCCCAGCTCAACAGCAGGGTTTCTGCTTTGGGACTGTGGTGAGCTCTGAGCTCAGCCCTGGCTGTAAAACAAATAACCTTCCCCAAGCAGGGTGGATGGCAAGTACTAAGGACTGCCAAGACACAGCCTTGAAGNGGTTGGATTTAGCAAAGGAAGAACAGAATTCTGTTCCTTAAAACAAAATTAAAAAAAAAAAAAAAAAAAAAAAAAAAAAAAAAAAAAAAAAAAAAAAAGCAAAAAAAAAAAAGCAGCACCAAGCATTACTGGAGCATTCACAAAATTCTCAGTTTAAAAAGAACCCAATCTGCATTTCAATTTCTCATCCTGAGTCTAAGAGAAGGCAGCAGAGAACCTCATTTATTATTTCCAGCACAGGCATGGCCATTACTATTGACTCTTACAGAATTCTACCTTTTGAAGGTGCCATTTCAAATATTTTCAAGAGTAACTGTTCTTAAGACAAAAATGCATGGCTATACTGCAGTCAAATATTTGAAATTATCCACAGCCTTACCACTGAAGTGTTCAGCAATTTTACTTGTGGAAGAGCACTTTGGTCAGAGAAACAAAAAAGCAGGGAAGGCCATTCAAAAACCCCAGTCTGTTTCTTAGACATGCATTATCTAGGGAAAACCTACCTGACAGTGAAAGAAATTTTGATTATTGTAGCAAATCTAAAACACCTTCCAAATCCCCACTGTTACTACTTAAAAACTAGTTACTCACACCCTGCTTTTGACTAGGTGGTCTCTGTTCACTGTTATATCTTCCTGGTATCCACTCCAGTGCTTCTTACAGAATCTTCCTGTACATTAGGAATGACTTAAAAGAAAGATCTACTTCTAGACTGAAAAACAAACAAATGAACAAGAAGAACAAGAAAACACCTAGCTCCATGCATACAGGGCAACAAAGGCCTCAGCAGCCTGTGGAATGAGAGCCATACATCACCTGAATTAGAGCTAAACCAGCTCAATGAGAAGAACTAACCATGCTGAACTGAGACTCTCTGGTCCCACTGATGTAAACCGTGAAATCCACAGGGTTTAGAGATGTTTAAATTACTGTCATACTTTTAGTAGCCAAAAAGTTGGGGTTTTAATTGGCATTTTCCCCAAAATTTAGAAATTACTTTTTGCTGTAAACATCTTTTTCCTCCAGAACTGGCCTTGTGCCAGGAAGCTAAGCCATGTTTGACACCTCAGAATATTACCCTTCACTTCCAGAGCTTGCCAGTCTTATTTTGAGGGTCTGGTTTTTTTAGGTTTGTTTAACTCCATTATTAATCAGTTAATAAGCCTTGCAAAACACGCTTTTAAGTTATTTTCATAAACACAACTCAACCAAAATCATGGCTGCACAATAACAATAAAACAAACCCACAAAATTACCGTCTTAGATAATTCCTGCATTATCTACAGTGGAGAACGATGAGGGTTGTAATGTGATAATATTGTTGTTTGTCTCCCTTTAAAATTTAGAGGGTGTTACATACAGACTTTGCAGTTTGGCAGCTATACAGCAAAACAGACAGAAAATACTCTGTTCTTTGCTACTATTTCAATATGGAAAGGTCTCATACACAATGCAACAGATTCACAGCAGGTCTTTAGAAAATATTGTACCTTTAGTACCTTTGAGTAAACAGGCGACTTTAGAAGGAGAGAAATGAATACAACAAGCAATCCAAACAAATTTTAAAATAATTTCACGAATGGTTTCCCTTTCAGAAGGATAAAAAACTCTGTCTACTCTCTAAAACACTCAACTGATAGCTTACTTATTAGACAAAAATTAGTGTCCATTCAACCATGAAAAAGACAAGCCATTATATGCTATAAGGGAGATCAAACTGACATCAGCTACTGTACATCTTGACACTTACTACATAATCAAAGTAAACTTTGCTATATGTGTCTGATCTAATGTACCTGTCAGTTATCACTGTCTCTGCTCAGATGAGTTCGTGTGTCACCTATATATGTGGGACAAAACAAATAAATAAATTGCAGTGTTATCTCTTCAAGCTGCTCACACAGTAAGGGGAAAGTACTTAGTATTCCATAATGGAGTTAGGAGTAATTTACTGAGAGATAATTTCTTTTGGACCTAAAATCTCCTACCTCCTGTAGAGCAGACAAATAGAACTATCTTACAGGAAATGGGGCATGATAATACTGCTCTTTAAATAGAACTAACAAAATGGAAATACAATAGGCATTACAAAATATAGAGCTAACAGTTACCAAAACCTTTGATGTTTTTATAGCTATTTACTACAAGAGATTGTATTAGCTGCTCCAGCCCATTTTAATATAAGGAAAGTTTACCATGTGTTTTTTAAAACACTTAAAAAAAAAAAAAAAAAGTTAAACCTATAAAGTAGTACTCTCAAGTATTTGGGGAAACTGTGCATAATGAGGGAAAGGCACTTTGTTGGTGAAATAAGAAAGATTTGGCAATCAGCTCCTGTAGCAGATAAGAAAAATCTTCTGGAATAAGGGCCTTACAGGCTTCTGATCACTTGTGTTCCTTTCTGTCACTTTTGCTCACCAAGAAGAACTCTGGGAAAGGGTTCCTAACAGGATACTAGAAAACAAGTTACTACATACCCTAGAAAACAAGTTGTTGTGTTGGTTTAACACAGCCTGGTTTTTTGGTGGGGGCAGGGGAAGCCACGGACGCACCTTCTGAGAGAAGCTGCTCAAAGCCTCTGTGTCCTGCAGAGCCAATCCCTGATGCTCTGAAGATGGATGTGCTGGTGGCCCAATTAGGGAAGCTGGTCACACCTCCGTGATGGCAAATTTAAGACAGGTTAAAAATCACACGCAGCTCTTCCGAGGGGAGGGAGGGACCAGGGTCATCCCACAGCTTGGCGAGCGATTGCCCAGTACAGAGCCCAACAAAATCAAGTGGTTTTCAGTGCTGAGAACCCCTCTAAGAACTTTTCAATTGACAGAACTTGAGAACAAAAGAACCTATGGACAACAATTTTCTTGTGAGTCAGAGAAAAGGAAAAGGTGAGGACACGTGAGGAGAACAACACAGCAACACTAGGGTGGGTGAAAGAAAGGAGAGGGAGGAGGTGCTCCAAACGTTGGAGATGAGAATCTTCTGCAAGCTGTGGTGAGGACTGTAATACAACAAACTGTGTCCTTTCAATTTATGAAGTCCATGGAGGGATGCAGAGACCCACTCGCGGCCCATGAGAAAAGCTGCTCATGCTGGAATGGGTGGATGCTGACAAGCTGTAATCTAGTGGGAAGCTCAGAGGGAGAAGACCCGTGCTTCCAGAGACAGAGAAAGAGAGCTCTTGGTCCCAACTAGAGCAGCTTATCCTTGAAAGACTACCCCATGAATTAAAATGACTCATGGCAGTTTTGGGGGGACTGTTTGCCTGTGGGAGGGACTCATGTTATAGCAGGTCAGGCGGAACTGCTACTCATGAAAATTAGAACCATGCTGGGAAAGTTCACAGAGAACTGTCTCCCATGGGAAGGACTCCATGGCATAGCAGAAGAGGCTCCTCTCCCTAAGTGAACTGAAGAAAAATTTTGAGTGAAAAACTAACCAAAACTCTCATGCCCTGTCTTCCTGTGCTGTCAGTGGGAAGGAAGGAGGGTCTGGAGGGGGGAAAAAAGGTGTTCTAAAGGTTTATTTTAGTTCTTCTTATCCTATTTAATTCTGTTAATAGTTTTTTTCTTTATACCTTTTAAGTTTAAGCCTGTTTTGCCTTTAGTGTTTTCTCCTAATCATTGACTCATGAGCCCTTCAGTTCTTTCCCCTTCCTCTGCTCAACTATAGCACAGGAGAAGGAATGTTTTTTTCTTTTTTTCGTGGGTGCCTGGCTTTTAGCGAGCATCAAACCACGCCAGTTGTACCACCAGGTATGGTCACCTCGTGTTTTGGGTTCAGATTGGTCAAGGGTACACGTGAACACTGCATGATCAGAAAGCTGACTGGGTAGAAGGACCTGTCCACAGCAACCCCTGCAGTGGCAGGCAGCCAGTGCACAATGTTATCTTGTCACAAGAATGTAAATAGATAAGAACTTAGCTTCTGAATACAGCAAAAAATGGCCTGGATTTTTGCAATAAATGATTCTCTTGGGAGTAAGAACCAAGAAGATCTGTGTCTCATTGCTACAAGCTCCAACAGTGGTGAATGTGATCTATAGTTATTGCAGCCCTGATGGTTTAATCATGCAGAACTAACCTTCCTGTACCTGAACAGAGATGCAGCACGGTGAAGAGGCTGGGACACCCACCTGGGATTTGAAAGACTAATTCTACTTCTGACTCTGCCCCTGCTCCTCCACGTGTCTTAGACAAGACACTTCTCCATTTGCCACGCTGTGCCCTGTCTGCAAAGCACAATGTCCTCAGGGAGAGGAGCACCACTCACGCTGCTGCTCTGCACAGCACAAAGAAGTGCCAAACACAACCCTCCAGCACACCCCCAAAGGGAGTAAGCAAGGTCTTACTGGACAAATAAATTTGTCAAGTTGATTTTTCAGGGTTATTTTACCTTTTTTCTGCTTGATACACATACATTCCTTTCATTGTATTCCCTCTTAATTGCATATCTTTACCAAAATCATCTTGGTTCTGGCCTCTCTTGGCTTTTCTCTTTTGCCTTGGGTGATACCTCTCTAAAATGAAAAGATAAACCATCCAGGAATAAAATTGTTCCTATAACAGAAAGTGAAATGACTGCAGCTACCCAAACCCAGCTTTGCTCTGCATCCTAGGGTCAAGTTGAATCTCCAGCCACCAAGAATGCTGCTTTATAACAATTTTTTCAGGGCATTCTGTGCTGAGCTTTTTCCAGAGCATCTCTTTTGTTCATTCGGCTGGTGTCACTTCCCTCTCAGGGAACTTTTTCAGTACAACAAAATATTTATCAATGCTGAATGCTCTGTGAAGTAGAAGTGGGAAGATTCTCTTCAGTGGAAGATATTCAAAATATTTCACTTTCCAAGGAGCTATGTGAATACAGGGAAGAAATGCATAACTTAAACACAAGGAGTTACTGACCCAGAAGTGATTAGCATTAGTGTAAAGCTTTCAGACCCTTTTTCATCTTATTGATTCTAAGCAGAATAAATCCGTAAATGATAATAGGGCTCAATTTAAATTACCTACAGCAAGTGCTGCTTTTCAGCTCTCATCAGACAATCATGCTGTTCAATCAGCTCCATTCTGTATGTACAAAGCAAATTAATGTGTATAAAACAGTCGTAACTCAGGCCAGTTTTCAACAAAAGAATCTTTTATGTAGCACACAACTGCCTTTTATCGACATGCTTTTAATTGAACTTCTAATGCTATAGCCATATACCTAATTATGGCAGAAAATTCATATATATTTTAAAATACTGACCATACCTTTTCCTTTGTAAAGTTCCCAGAAAATTTACCAGGGTAGGTTATTATATTCTCATTTATGCTCAGTTTTGTTTAGAACCATTGAAAGGGTGCACGCAGGCAATTCTGAGCCTGTGGCAGCCAAGCAATGTCTCAAGGACAATCACACTAGGGCACTGAATCAGCAAGGGCAGCTCCTCACTCCTTGAATCCAGCCTGTAAATGTGCCTCCAAAAACCAGGGAGAGAGCATGGCTCAAGAGGCATTGATACAGAAACCTCCAGTCTGCAAGAATTCTTTCTTAAGCAATTTGTTTCTGTTTCAAAAGGCATCTTTTGTGTGTCTCACTTTCTTTACTTGTGTTGCTGAGTTTACCAGGGAACAGGCAGACAGGATACCACTTCTTTAAAGGGAGAATTCTTGGGACAACAGAAGTAGCAATAGAAGGAAACAGAGAATTAAAGGTGGACTCTGGAAAATACCTCTGGGTCAATCCAAGACATTTGGCCTGTGGAATTACCTTTGAGAGGGCAGCAGTGCCAGTGGTGGGGGAGATTACTTGGATTTGTCTCTGCCATTTCAAGCAGGATGGCTTTGAGAGAGCTAGTGGGGGATTCTACAGAGATGAAGGAGGACAGAGCACAGGCCTTTTACTTCCATTTCAACATCACCAAGTCCAGACCTTGCTGTGGGTAGGAAAAATCCTGTTGTCAACTTCCACAGCCTTTGCAATAAAGCCTCAGGCTAAGACAACAGCACATATTCTTAAGAACCATGCATGCCATACCATGGTTACCAGCAGCAAAGAGCAAATAAACCCAAGGCTAAAATCAACTAAACTATTGACATTGATTTTAACATGGGTAGAACTCCACCTCAAGGATGTACATTGCAATTACTCAATTTTATTGCCAAGCTCTTCTGACAGGTCTGGTCTGCGTTGACACTACACATGGAACTCCCATTTAATATTTTGCTTTAAATGTTTTTCTATTATATATTTTCTATTAATTTTTCTATTTTTCTATCATCTCAAGTACAGATTAAGGTGGAGGACTGGAGTGCAGCCACCCTTAGGTGCACATAGATGCAGCAAGTAGCTAGAAACAGCACACATAAAGGCACACATAAAGTTCTTCAGAAGAACACAAATACTCCTTCTGATCAACATGTACAAAAGAAACCTGTAATGTAACTTATTCAGCTACACTTCCCACCACACAAACACACTTGCCTGGCATTCAGATGAGCAGGTGGAGCATGGCAGCCAGTGCTCCCACTCAGGGCAGCAGCTCTCTGCAGGAGTGACCTTCTCTTCCTCTTTCTTCACTTTTCCTTTCTTGAGGAGTTTGTCAGGCACTGCAATTAAAAGTCTGTGAGCACTTGTGGGGTTAAAGTAAATAGAAGTTTAATCTCTCTGGGGAAATATTTAAGAAGTGTACCCAGATGTATTTACTGAAGATTTCACTAATTCAAATAAATCAAGTTAAAATTACAGACTAGACTGGCTATTGTCAGTTTTCTGAAAACCTTTCCATTCAGAAAAGCAAATGGAAATGGTAAGTTCATTTGTCCTTAGTTTTTTGACTGGGAGCAGAGCTGACATTGATGTGGTGAAAGACATTAGTATTTAACTACTTGAAGAAATGCACATTACCACAGTGTCCTTTTAAATTGCTGTACTTATGTTCGCCACATAAGTTGCTATTAGCAACTCTGAAAAAAAAAAAAAACAAAAAAACAACCCTTATATTACAGTCTTGAACATATCAAAGGTTTATTGTACTACATTCTTTGGAGCATTCTTCACTCAATATTTGAAATACAATTAAAATGCTATCCCTGGAAAAGAACTATTTCTTCCAAAGCATATGTATTACTCACTGTAAAAACAGACTTTACAAACTAATCTGGCTGACAACTAATCTCCAAGTTTTATATCATAAAGTAAAACAAGTCCTTGTGAGAACATTGACTTGCCCCTTAAACTTGACTTTCCAGCTTTTAAGTGAAATAAAAGCGTATCCGTAAAATCCTTATATTGTAGGGATTTTGATATCTCTAAAGCATGTGATAATTCCTGTTTGCCCTCCAACACTTTTTTAATTTGCACATCACTTTTCTAAATGTATAGTACCATAAAGTTCTAGAGGAGTAGAGTTTAGATGTTATATATTTAAAGTTGAAGCAAACATTTTATCCAGGACATATCGAACCCTTTGAGAGAATCTGCCTTAAATATTTAAGTCATGATTCTCCAGGAATAAGGCAGGCCACCTGATGTTAAAAACAAAATAATTTTAATGTCTGCTTTACTAAATAAAATATGTGTCAAACATTCAAATTTGGGGGGCTGAGCTTTCCATTCAGGTAAACAACATTCTATTGAAATAGCAAACAAAATCCTTGTTTCTGAAAACACTCACACTCGGCATTAACAAAACAGAGAGACAACATGGCTCAAATTCAAAAAAAAACCAACATGCCAGCAGATTCTTATTTACCATACTTTCACACAAGAGGATCAAATTAACAACAAATTAACAACTAAATGAAGAAAACAGGTCAAATCTGGTAGCAGTGTAGTATTAAAGAAGGAGCAAAATTTTTAAGTCAGGAAGAATGTTGGAAGGTCCTGCTTCCCTTTCAACACATGTGAGAATCCAGGTTAGCTCAGAGCATTGTGTTTTCCTCTCTAAGAACTGGGCAGTAATATATCTTGGACCTACAGGAGTGAGCACAGGATCAACTTGCTTTGGTACAGAAGCAGCTTTGCTGCTCTATGCATACTTAGATACAACATGTAACCTGTTTAAGTAACACAAGATAAACAAAAGCTTCAGAGAATGGAATTCTTTCACTGACATTATGAAGTGTCTCTCACTGGCAATTTATATCTAAAAATATAACTAGTCTCAAAATTTCCCTTCAT
Organism: Urocynchramus pylzowi; assembly: GCA_013397555.1. Classification (NCBI taxonomy): domain Eukaryota; kingdom Metazoa; phylum Chordata; class Aves; order Passeriformes; family Fringillidae; genus Urocynchramus; species Urocynchramus pylzowi. The sequence continues at coordinate 557,497 of VZRH01014904.1, read as the reverse complement.
GAAGTTTGGAGCTTAAGTGCCTTGCAGCAGCACAGAGTCCCATGTTCCATTAGGCTCCATTATCAATAATATTATTTATGGTATTTTAGTCAGGAGGACACAGCTTATTAACTAACCAGGGGGAAGGAACAAGACAAGACAAGAAGAGGAACCTCAATGGCAGAAAATTGTTCACATCACGTGCATCCAGCAAGTGAGTTTACCAGTTTGGAAGATACACTTTCCCCATCAGTGCCAAAACACTTCACCTAAGAAATGTAGTTAAATATGCCTTCAGGAATGGGCTAAAATACTGCTGAAGTGGGGCTTTCAGGTCTCACTTTAAAGTGAGACTTTAAATTCTATTCTGTGGAGTTAAAGAGGGACCAAAACTCCTTTTTCTCTTACACAAACACTCTTACCTAGACCACCTCCAAAAATACTTTTTAAAAAATTATAGCTGGGCTCAGATTCTTCTCAGTTCTTACTTTTTTCTGGCAGTACAACTCATCAATTTTTTGTTGTCTCAGCAGAACAGATCCTAGATTTCCATGCTTTTTTAGTTGCAAAAAATGCTGCTTTCTTCTGGAACAGAGGATATAGATTTAGTTCAGTCACTACATTAATTTTTCTAATGCATTCCAGGTCTCTGGAGACAGGTGGTTTAGGATGGAGATAGATAAATATAGCTGTTTCTCCATGAAGCATTCTGTTGCCTCAGGTTTCCAAATCCAAATTAAGTAGTTAATGATTTATGTATACACTGAGCATTAGCATCTTTGTGCCACGTTAGTCATCAGATCACAAGTGGCTCTAAAGAGGCTTTAGTCAAACAAATGAATATTGGGTTGAATGATTCAGATCACTTCATGCAAACAGTTCCAGCATGTTCACATCGATCATCGCTAAACAGCACAGAGGCAGCAGGCTCAGTTGTAAAGGTGAGGGAAAAAAACAACACTATCATGGCAGCAGCAACAAGCCCCTGGCTCCTCTTTAAATTCAGATTTTATCACACAGATATGCCCTTCTCCAGATGTATTTTCCAAGCTTGCAAGCATTCACTGTAGGTAGTGTTTTTATTAAAGCTTCACTGGTGCCATTATGAAATTGCAGGACTGTGTCTTGTCCTTTAAAGATAACTTTCAGCTTCCATGGTCACAAGAAACCATGAAGCTGTAAATGCATAACCAGATACCAGCTATATATATGCATACATTCAAGTATTAATGGTTTTTTTTAACCTAATTCCTAGTGCAGAGATTTAACTTGGACTTTTTAGACACTGAATAGACAATACAGGGCAGGTGTGAATTCTTCATTCTCACCAAAGCTTGTTGTTGTATATTTTGCTCTTTAAACCAAAGTTTCCTCTGAGGGTGTTGGGTTGGCTTTTCTCTTTCTCAGTTTTGATACTCACAGTGAATCATTTTATCACCTTCACATTGTCTTCACTGACAAGACCAACCCTCAGGAATCTCTGTCTCAGGAAACCAGGGTGCAGGAATGTTGGAAGGAAGACTTTCCCTTGGTCAAGAAAGACTGGGTTAGAAAACACCTATGCAAGCTTGACATCCACAAATCCTTGGGCCCTGAGAGTTCTAGTAATGAGCAGGGTTTACTCTGCAACAAGGAAAGCAAAACTGTCTCAAAAACAGAGTTAACTTGCCGGGATGGCCTTAAAAAGAAAAATTCAGAGACAACTTGTATAATACCAGTTTTCAAAGTTAAATTAGTTTTGTATTACAGATTCAAGATAATTACTGCAAATTGTTTGGCCTGACCAAGTAGAATAATTACATTTCAAGGAAAGGAGCAGTTGTAAAATTTTTGTTTGTTTGTTTATACTTGGCTTTAGATAAAGTGACATCAGAAGTCCTTTAACAAAAGTACTCCTCAGCTGTATTCCCAGTCCCCCATTGACAACAAGGCAATTCTCTGAATGTAGAGAAGATAAATTGTGCTAATGCCACTAAGCAAACATGACATTTTTGTTGTACTGTGATCATAGATGAGTCACCAAGTAAAATGATTAATCACAAATCCATGTTACTAGGCTCATTTAGAGATGATTCTCCCTTCACAAAGCAGGTAGAAGCTCTAAATTTATAGGCTAATGAGTTTATTCTAGCTGTAGCAGTCTCATTATTGGTCTTAAGCATCAGAGTCTGCAGGAAATTTGTGTGCAATTAAGCTAAAGTGATGACCTCCTTATACACATTTTGGCACTTTTTTATCTGACAGTCTGCTGTGCAAATATATAAATGAATTGAAGCATTACATAGAAATTACAGCTAATGCAATACCAAGAAAAATAGACATATCCCCAAACTTTAATACATATGCCAGTAAGGTATCTCGACCATAAATTACACTCATTTTATCAGTCTACAAATGGGTTTATCAGTCCACAAATGGGTTTGTGCTACGATTTCAGACTGCTTCATTTTTGCTTGGCTAACATTTGTAACTTCTACAAACAGTTTTATGACCTAAATTGTTTCAGGAGGAAGTGCATGCATTTGTGGAGCAACATGTTTGTAAGTCAAACACACATTGTGAATACTTTCTATTTGGTAAATAAACTCACCTTATTTAAAAATTAAGCAGAAAAAAAATATTCTTTCCAACTTCATAAAGGCTTGCTAGTGCCATGGTGCTTTTTCCCTCATCTTGAATTTAATAAAATTAAATACTCACATAAACTCATGTCTTTTTTTATCTGCCTACCGAATTAATCAATATAAATTGTCACTGAAGTGATCATTTCCATCTGCCAAGAGCAAAAGGTTGTACCAGTCCTAGACATGAGAGGCCCTGGTCCTCTGTACTGCCCTAGAGAGGGACTATTCCAAAGCAGAGCTGGCTGAATATCAAACGTGTTTTAAAGAACATGAAATAAATACATGACAATCTGATGAGCTTTAATGCTCAATTATACTTGCAGCAGGGAGTAATTAGTTGAATATAATAAATATACTTCTGAGTGGGTGCTGAAAGTCACTTAGCACCATAATCACAAGTTTTTAGACCCTCCTAACACGCAATGTTTTTGCTTTATTCAGCAGTAACAAAGAGATGGGATACAGAGGTGGTCTGTGTTCTAGAAGAGCAGAGAGGAGTTGCCAAGTAGAACCACCCAGGAGCTGTGAGATCCTAAGCAAAAAGAATTTACAGTAACTGCTAAGCAGCTGACACTGCTCTTGCAAGAAAGTACCAGCCAGGTAGTGAACACACCACTGTGCTTGGCTTTGGAACAAGATCAAGAACAAAATCTCTGGACATGCACAAACCTGCCCTGCATGAGGGGCATTTATTGCTCAAAGCATAAGCCCATCATCACAGTTCCTGTATACTTCCAGTGCTCCTCAAGATCATAACTGCTGAACTGCATTTTTAAATACATCTGCAACGCAGGAGACATGAAACCTACAAAATTATCTAAACTATGTTTAGATGCTGTCAATACCTGAAAATTGACCAGCTATTAAGTGGTTTAAGCTATTTAATTTCAGCTCTTCCTTTGCTCCTACTAGGCACAATGGAAAGTAAAACAAAACCCTGTGACTAATTATTTATTTCTACACTGAACAAAGAAACCAACTTTGAAACTACTAAGAAAGGAAACAAATACCATGAAATGAGAATTACCTAAATAACAAGGATGGTCTATAATGAATTAAAACTATGTTTTCAGTAACTCTTGCAATGAACTGCCATGTTGTACTAACAGCTTACTGTTCTCAGAAGGTATAGACAGGAACTAGGTGTCAAGAAAAACAAGCTATGTAGATATAAACAACTATCTGCCACATTTTAAATCTCTTTACTCTGTGATTATGATTTAAAACTTTATTCCCTCCTTTCAGGATTATTTGGGCACACATCTTCCCTAGGGGAAATATCCTACAGTTGAAGACTTTAGAATCTGCTGCTGTTTTTATGACAGCTAATGAGACAACAGAGGATGGCTCTGCAATCACATACAAGTGCTCAAAGCCTTCCTAGTTCTGCACAGAACCATTAAAAGCTTGACTTCCAAGAATGAACCCAAGATACTGGGGAGAACTCCTCACATGTTCTCTGCAGTTATATGTGTTAGTAAGCTTTTTGAAAGGTAGCAGTAACTATCAGGATGAGCAAAGAGAGAAAAAGAAACACTACTAAAGAACAGCTCCCTTTGAAGCAGTACTTTTCTTTGCTCCAAAGGAAGCCAAATTCAGAGGTTATTATTTAAAAGAAAATAAAGCTAGTCAAGGTACATCTTTTCTGCACTGCCTCCCAGGGACAGACAGCTATGTACATTATGAGACTCAGCACATTACAAGCTGGCTGCTTGTTTTCTATCATCACTTAATATTTTCAACTGCAAAATTCTCAGCCCCCAGTAAGGAAGTCTGAACTCAAAACAGAAATCAGGGAATTTAAACAGCAAAGCAGTGCATTCATAACACTAAAAAGGAGTGTACTTCCATCTTTCAGTTGCAATAAGCAGGATCAGACAAGAATTAGCAATCATCATGAATAGAAAAAGCTAACTTTTCCCTTAGTCGCTGGAAATGTTATTATTGTAAAACTGACCCTTAACAGACAGATCCCTACTTCAAAATCAGCCTAAGAGGAGAAGCAAATCCCATCTTTTACCACTAACATCTTTTACCACGACGTAACAGAAGAAAGGCGAGGGTTTGTAGCAAAGCCACGTTGGCAGCTGTAGTTAAAATCCGGTAAATGACCACGGTGCTCCCCCTGGTGACAAGAGACGGGCCGAGGTACGGCCGTGGGAGCCGGCACCGCCGCCACACGCCAGCATCGGCCACGGCAATAAATCCTCCTCCGAGAGACTTAGAGCGATAGTGCAGCTGCTTCCACTGAAGTAGGATCAGAAAGATTCTAATGCCACGATGAATTATCCTGCTTTAGCTTCAGGAATGTGTTCTACATGATCAGAAATAAGTTCTTACCCAGTGATGCTGCCAGGTGTAAGTCATCACACCATGGAGGAAAAGCATGAAATGAGATTTCAGAACAGAAATGTGGATTTGGATTAATATTTATATTTGATTTCAACACTAGAGAAACAATTTGCAATGGATGAATGTTCCAGAAGGAGGTGAAAAAAGGTTTTCTACCCAGTAGGGCATGGGATCTTTAGAACACATACAAAGGATCTCAGGAAACCAAACTGTAACTGGTTTTGTACAGGAAAATGTTTGGGTGAAGTGTACAGTTCAGGCCAGTATGGTAACAGTGGGTTGAGGACAGCAAGCCCATAGCCAATGACACCTTTCCTTGTCAATTAAGTAAAGCAAGCTTATCAATTGGTTTTGCTTCATTCAGCTTGTGCCTGAATAGTGTTCAGCCATCAAATGAAACTTTCTCAATGCAGTGAAACTGGCTGCACTTGAGAGAGAAATGAAGAAATGCTTGTGGATGGCTAATAAGAGATTCATAACGTCACTGGCTGTGCTCATGTAACCCTGGTGACAGGCAGCTGTTTGCCAGCAGATCAGACCCACCAGTGCAGCTGGCACCTTGATAATCAACTGCTGCAAGAGGACAGACTGAGAAAGGTCCTGGGAGTCAAAGTGTAAGCATCAGCTTCCCTGCAGCTCCTGGGTGCTATCCAAGGAAACGTCAGCCCTCACAACAAGCCAAGATCCCAGTGGGTCAAGGTCCTTGGAAACATTTCAATTTGGTTTTTGTTGCAAAACATTCCACACTGTCACTCACCTTTGGGTGAAAACAGAAAAAGGACACAAGCAGGCTGCTCAGGTGAAGGCATAGCACCACAAGAGCAAGAGCTTCCACAGTTCTGTTCACAACAGTGAAAGACCTCTCACTGTTGGATAAGACTTGCTGTGATATGCAGCATTTTTCACCCTGTCCTTCTCCATCCCTTGACATCTATAGAAACTGGGATAGCAACACTTGGTCAGTTTTAACTTCTGCCAGTGTTTGATGAGAATCAACTCCCAGTTGTTGATGAGCCATAGCCAAGACAAAGAAGGCAGTTTTAGATCCCTGAGATGCTGCAGGAAACTTTCTGCACACTGAGGAACACATCCCTATGCCAGCTATTCTCTTCTCAGGTTTTCAGGATTTTTTTACTGGATTCCCAAGGGGAAAAGGAGGTTTTGCAATATTACACTTCAAACTTCAATATTACAGAAGGCAAATTTTGTTCAGGGACACAACTGCTACAAGCTGGCAAGTGTCCTCACTCTTGCCTGTTCAAAGACTGCCATGTCCTTGCTGGTGCTGAGCATATATATAAAAAATACCTCTGGCACAGGAATCAAAACAAAGGACAGACAGCTTTAAGTACATGACCTTGGGTTACACAATTCACAACAATTAATTGCTTCCCTATGAAACCATTCTTGTCAGATTTTGTGGTTAACAAACCCCTTTAGCTGAGGGGGGACCAGTTTGCTTTCTGCCATCAAGAACAGTCAAGATGTGCCACTTTATTTGTATTTTCTGAAGAGTGACTTCACAGGTCCTGTATATGAATCTCCCTCCTCTGAAGAAGACACCACATCATTTCATAAGAATATCTTTGCTATATCATTAATTTTAATTCCAACCTGTACTTCAATATGCACATAACTATTTTCAAATACAATGAAAACTTGAATTCAACAGCATCAGAGCTTTCAGTAAATCCTTCACAACTTCAGAAAAATCTCTATAAACATCGTGTAAAGTAGATACAGAATGTACAGAGAACGGTTTTCTATACAAAAGTGCATTTTAGCAATACAATTAGCAGAGAACCTGGGAAAAAAAACCCCTCAATTTAAGCAATACTATATACTCTAATCTATACCCTCATCTCTCCCCCCAACAAA
>VZRH01014904.1:538358-550648 GCA_013397555.1 Urocynchramus pylzowi | reverse complement strand
TTTTTTTTTTTTTTTTACACTGGAGAATTTATTTGTAATTTGGAAATGTTTTAAAGTTAGCCAGATGGGAGAGAATGCAAATATGATTCACCAGAGTTAACAGTCAAAATAGACAAACTTTGAATATTACATAGATTTGCTCTTGATAGATTAATAAACTAATCTTTGCAATCCTTAAATGGACTGTTGACTTTTCTGTGCCCAAGAACTGCAAGATCAGTAAGTGTAAGAAAATTAAACCATTAAATCTAACAACATTTGCCATGAAAACCTGGCTTATATGAATGAACTTTAAAAGCTCCCAAAACAGTCAGGTTTATTAATATTTATAGACCAATGCATCAACTGATTTCAAAGTTGAAAGAGTGTTAGGAGAAAAGAAATGGCTTCAGGCCATTCAGCATAGATGAACAGTAAATATTGCCATTTTTATCTTTCTGTACTGCATATGCACTCTGATGTAAATGCATGGAAGTAAGTTCAAGCAGGTTGGTTGGTTTGTTTTCTCCCCAGAGAATGATCTTCACAGGTTTCAAACCACAATATGAGAACTAAAATTTGAGCCCAAGAAAGTCTTGCAAAGACTTTCCCTGCTCTTCTGAGTAAGCACCCCATACTGAGCACATTGTAACCATCTTTTTATCAGCTTCCCAGATTAAAAAAAAAATAGGTATTTTAACAAAAGATGACATTAGATACACAGAAATCAGCCGAGTTTGTCAGGCAGCCTTTTTCCTCATATTTAAAATCATATTAGAAAATAATGTTCTCTCTTGTTTACAGTCCTATTGCAATCAGACTTTCAGTGCTCCTTCTAAGCCTTTTTAGAGAAAAAGTTACCATGGAAGCAAACTGTTATCATTACAGAGTGTAAATTGTTTATATTCACATTGCAGTGGGTACAAAGTTCCTACAGACAGATTCAGTACCATGAAGCCATGTAACTATGAGCTTTTTCCTGCATGTCTCTATGTTGTTTTCAAGCTTGACATTTTTTCTCCATTAATAAAAAGCAGGGATTTGAGTTACTTTTTTAAGAAAAAAACACAATAAGGATGCATTATTTTAGCACTCTGTTACTCTTCTTCCTCAGAACCCAGTAGTTACACCTGTAGCCACAAAGGCCAGAACTTGTATCAGCAAGACCAGATTTCACTGACATTGCAACTGTTTGACTAATACCACAGGTATTTCACAGAAATTAATAGATTTCGACTGGAAAAGTCCTTTTAGAATCATCAACCCTAAATCTAACACTGCCAAGCCCACCACTAAACCTTGTCTAAGTGCCACATTTACATGTCTTTTAAAACCACCATGGATGGAGTCTTCCTGAGTAAGTGTTGAGCATGCTGCAGGGAAAAACATGGATCTGACAAAAAACCTTCCCCCAGCACAAAATGAGTGTGTCACTGGAACTACAGAGGATGAGAAAGTAAAAGGAAAAAAACTCCAAATGTGTAGAAGTATGTGAGAACTCCTGAATCCCACAGTCACTTCAGGCCTGATTCTCTGAGAACAGGGAAAGACAACATCATGTCTCTGAGTCCTTGGCAAAGAACATTCAAGGTAAGCAAGATGTCATTCTGCATTCTTACCAGAACAGTCAGAGTTTTGTATTCTTTGTATTCTTATGAGCATCCTGGATCTATGAGATCACAGAGCTATAAATTAATAGCATGGAATCCCTGGAAATCCACTCTTCTATTATTTTAACTGTCACACACATGACTGAAGTACCTGCTGGAGACAACACAGCACAATCAGCTATTCTGGCACCCAGGACCTTTTTGTCCAATGTAACAGATGAGCAACTGAACCCATCTAATCACTTAGAATCATTTATACTTACATGCTTACACTGTGATGGAAATACTATCCTCCCTCACTTCATGATCTCTGGAAGCTAGTAGACAGGTGACCAGAATGAACTGTACCTCATCAAAATGATGGGGTCTTCTCTCAACAAAACCCTGAGGCATTTTAAACTCTGAATAACTGCTGAAACAGAATAAAGTGACATACTTTCATGCTCCACCACACTGAGATATTGCGCCTTTCTTACAATTTACTTCAGAGTTTCAATTCTCTACAGTACAAAGTGTGCATTTTTCTTCAGAAAAAAAAATTCATTCACATTTCAAAGTCACTGCAAAAAATAAAGGTTGTACTGAACAGTGACAGTGTACACATGGTGAAGTATTTCATGATGAATTCATCCATTACCATGGAAGAGTTTAACAACCACACCCTGAAATTAGCCAAATTGATAGCAACTGAATTCTATCTTCCATACAAGATATTTAAAAGAAGCTCCAGATTTAAGTCAATATAAATTCTCAGTAAAGTGTATACTGTTAAGAAGTTTTCAGTATTGATTATACAGGAGGGAGGCATCACTCAGCAACAGCACAGTACAAGCAAATACTGACAGGTCACAGACACTGGTGGTTAGTGGACAGATAACTGGCCATATGGGATAGCTAACATGAGCTTAAAATGACATTACCTGGCTTTCAGTCAGTCAATGGCCAAGCCTGGGGACCCGTTGTAGAACAGCACTAAATTTAAACACATTAGTTTGACAATGGACCTCATTCATTTCTTATCAAAACCTCTTCAGAGGCCATTGTTCAGATAATTTACTGGTCAGTTTATTTTGAGGCTAAAAGGAATGCCACTTCTGAAAGAAAAATATTTCAGCTGTCAGGGCTAATAAGTCTGTGCAGGACATGGAACATTAATGTCAGTAGCCCTAAAGCTGATCATGCCTTCTGCAGGATTGGGCTGTATCCAGCAATTACAGACACCTGTGGCCACACTAAACAGTCAAACTCCTTAAATCAAGAGCAAAATTATGAAGCATCAACATAATAAAAAATTATTTCCTAAACTCAGAACTCAAAAATCCTTTTACACACTTTTAAATTTCACATTAAAATTCAGAACTATAATTTTTATCTCAGCCATGGGAGAAGGAGTTCTATAAAAGTAGTTCCAAGATAAAAACTAAAATCAACTTAAAGATTGTCAGAGTTAAGAAAAAGGTTGAAACTACTACTACTTCCCTACCGGAAAGCCACAATTTTACCTAATTTTCTTATCATGAGAAATTTCAAAAGCTGATAGACAACAAAAGGAGAATTCTGATACATGTCATGGTGTAACGACCCACACAGAAGACAACCTCAGCTAAACATACAATTTAAAAAGTACAGCTGCATTAATTAAGTTCTCCTGTCAACAATATGAAGCAAATATATTTAGATATGCTCCTGGCAAAGAAAACCACTGAAGTTGTGTGCCACTTGTTTGTACTTCTGTTTCCAGTAGTGTTTTTAACTATTTTAAGTAGTGTCCTTGACAACTTAATTGCAGATTAGTGTATTTTCAATGCATAAATGTGTTTTTATTGGAATCTTTTCACAGAAATACTAGGGATGTACGGGTGAACAATTAGTAGCAATCATAAGATACTGAGCAGCAAAATAACCTTCTGAAGACTAAGCCTGCAATTACTTTGAGGGCTTTTTTTAAATTTTAGTTGGTTCCTAAGAACTACATTATCAGGCAGTATTTGTATTCTCTGCATTAGATGTCCTGCTTCTTGTTTTCTGTGTAGTTTGAGTTAAATCACAACTTTTCTCTAAGTATCAACAGTACTTGGATTTTGTACAAACCAAGAGCAAGGCTGAAGAAAGCCCCATAGAGCAAAAGATTTTTCCCCATGCTAAACAATCCTTCTAATAATGGGAAAGGAAGACAGAAAAAGTCAAGTGTAATACTAACTCAAAGCTGGAAAAAAACTAAAAAAGCTGAAGCATAGTAATGCATGCTTTGTGTCATCCAAAAGCACCCCTAGACTTACGTGCAAGTCAGTTAGCATGTTAGCCAAGTTCAAATTTCCTTAAAATCACATCTGTTCAGCAGCTTTTCAGAAGACGGGTAAGTTTCTGAATTCTTTGTTGCAAAATTATTCTCAAAATGCTGAAGTTACTCAATACTTAGACCTTCTTAGCAAAACTACACTTGAGAAAAGATCTGGTCTGTATTGTTAATACTAATCAAAATTTGGTCAAGAAATATATGTAAACAATAAGGATAATACATTTAAGGCTTAGAAAGAACACTGATAAATTCACCCCTGTCACATTAAAACATCCACATCTCCTTCATGGTCCTCCTCAGTCACTTTTAAAGACAGCACTTCTTCGTTAAGAAATAATCCACTCAGTCTCTCCTTACGAGCTTGTCTTTGCTCTTTCAGCTGTCTCTTCCTTAAGGCCTTTTGCTGGAGTTTCCGTTGCTTGGAACGTTTCTGTCAAAATATGGAAGAGACAAAAAAATAAGATGTTGTTCTGTAAATCAGAAAAAAACACCTCTAAAGCTGGCAAATATAAATTAACCTCGAAAATAACATCTGCTCTGAAAAATAACAAATAGGAATTCTCAGCGGTGGTGTAAACTTTCATCCAAAATCATACCTAATATTAAAATACCAAGACCATCTACCACAACTGAATTCTGAGGAACAACATTAACCTGTGATGTTGCATAGTCAAGTCTTCGATTGGAGGAATCTTTATTGCTGGAGAAATGTTACAGCCTTACATTAACAAACCCAAGATGCTGAAGAGGAAGAAAGAACTGCTCCTCTCCTTCACACTTGAAATTTAAATTATGAGGACAGAAGGAGTGCCACAGTTCTACTTTAAATGAAACATGCTTCAGAGTGGTCCCTTCTCACCAAGGAATCTCATGAGACATGCTCAAAAAATAAAGCACATTAAAAAAGCCTGATGAAACTTCTAGTTGAGAAAAAAAACCAAAAAAGACACCATCACAGGTGTCTCTACTGTCCATAAATTATGCCTAGACTAGGGTGATCATTCTTAAACAATTTTTTTTTTAAGTTAGATGCATAAGCCCTTATTCAAGCCCACTCAACTTATCCTAAACAAAATATCTAGAATATCTACTACATACAAACACCAGGCTTTTGGTTAGAAGTGATGGTAAGAGGACAAGTTTAAACTCCTTATGATCATTGGTTTACAGAGATAACTCAGTTACTCTGTTCCTACAGGACAAATATCCCAGGTTAAGAGCCCATGAGCAAGCTTCAGGAGTTAAGACAGCTCAGTTAATACAGATATACACAACTAGAAACTTTACTTTTGAATCCCGGATTCTTTCTGCAGCACTTGTGGACAAATTGCTGTCGCTGTGCGCTCGGCTCATGTTGGCACTGGAGTTTGACGCCGAGTTGGCAACGCTGGAGCCACTGCTGCTGGCTGAGCTGACCATGCTGGCACTGCTGCTGCTGGCACTGGCACCACTCACACCACTGGTGCTTGCACAGCTGTAGCTGCTCCTTTTCCAGCTCTCCCTTGCAGACCGCTGGCGAGGTCCGTGTTCCTTGATATAGTTTCTCACCTTTAGAACAGAGGCAGCAAAATTACTACAGTTTGATAAATGCTGCACTGAGCTACTCCTTTTCATGGAAAAAACACAATCTGCCTATTAATAATGATGAAGTTATTGGGTCAGTTCAGTTAGGCTTTTAAAACATTTTCCTGTGGCTGCTTAAACCACAAGCCATCTGGAGTCACCCAGAGAGCTTAACTATGTTAACATTTGTGACATTTCACTATGGAAGGAAGAAAAATATGTAGCAAGGGCTGGGGGGTTCTTTTCTGCCTGTCAGGTTTGTGACTATGTAACAATATGTTACTATTTTAACAACAAACAGGAGTATCAATCAAGTTCAACTGAATTAAGTTGTTTACTTAACGTATCAAACCCCTTTATTTTGCTAGGTATGCTCAAACAAAAGTGTGTGTAAATAAAGAAGCACTTTTCTACTTTAAGATGACACTTATAAAATGTTTGAAATATGAAACAGACCAAGCCCATAAAAGCAGTGAATGTTTTCTATTTTCAATTTTATCTTCATAACTATCAGTGCAACACTGAGGAATTCAGCTTGTATGGACACTGCATCTCTTCCCAGCAACACATCTCAATAATTCAGTAACTGAGAAGAGAGTAGCATCTATCTACCCTATCAGCCAGGCACCCTTCTTGGTTATCATTTGCATTTTGAGACATCTTTAAAATGCATTATTCTTCATCCCTTTCTACATGAAATTTATGGTCTTCCCCAATGAATTCCAATCTTTTGGAGTTTTAAATGCTACTTTACATACAGTGAGCAAATGACCATCACCTAACCTTCTCAGCTAGGTGATGGTCATGAAGTGGAGTACAGAGCCATAAGCAGCACCAGCTCCACAACATAACTCACTACACACTCACCAGCTCTGGCTCAACACATAGTGAGAATATACAACCAGTCTTTTATTTCAAGGTTTAATACATACAAATATGCTTTTGAACTCTATATTCTGTCACTGACAGTATTGTGCTCTAGTGTCTCTCTCTACATCTAATGATTATGCATAAAAATTGATCACAAGTCCATAAGGTTTTGCAAGATATAATCAGATGCTGAAACCCTGAAGTCAAATGTTCAAATTTTAACTCACCTGTTTCAGTTTTTCATCTGTGAGACAGTTCAATTCAATAATGAATTCACTATCTGTAGGTGAAATCTGAGCAGTAGGATCAATAATTTTAATAATATCAAGTTGCTCTCGAAGGCCCATCTCTGTACTGACTTTGCGACTCAAATATTCAATATATTCAACCTAGGACCCAAAGAAAGGCAGGTCATTTTGAAGTACTCTAAATGAGAGACAGAAAAAAGAAAGAACTGACAGAATAAAACATGCTCAAATATTGTGGTTCTAGCCTTGAGTATCCTTAAAAACTTAAGGTGAAAACTTGAGTAGGCATTAAACTGCCTCCTACAGATCCAAAGGACAAAGTTTAGTTTTAAGAATTAAATAGTACTGCACAGGTCTGCATTTACACCTACAGCAAACAGGATGGCCTTTAGGTTGTGTCTTTTAATTGGAAGTTCTTCTGTACATTGCAGTTCTCACATAGGAAAAAAGTCACCTGTTCATCATTTGTCATTGCACTCCATGGAAGCTCATCAAGATTCCTATGCTTGTTTTTCTTTTTGGGAAGCAGACAGGGAGAGCTTGGAATACTCGGAATAACATCAGAAAGCACATCACTCCCACTTGCAATGTCGCTGCCAGGCAACTTGTAACATGCAAAAGGAAGAACAAAGCTTTAGAATAGAGTAGGCAGATTGTAAATTATTCTATCATTATTAACAATTCAAAACATAACATCAAATTAGCAAAGCATTGATTATCTCTGTACTTTTACAAACTCCTCCTAATTACTCATAAACCTGCAATACTCCCTTGAATCTTCCCGTAAACAACAAGTGCAGCAAACTCAATTCACACTACTCTGTACTTATCAATCCTCTTTAAAAATTTGTGTTTAAGAAAACAGCAGATTGAAGTCACATTTCAACTATTTCCCTTCTCCATCAGTGGAAACTGTCCATTACAACCTGAACCTAAATCTAAACCTCCCATTTTGGAACATAAGTCTAGTTTAAGGAAGATAATTTTAAAGTAGGTCTGTAATTCCTACCAAACTCCGTAATTACACAAGAAAATTCAATTAAAATCACTGTCATTTGCCTGGAAGCAACTGAGAACTTAAGCTAGCTTCAAATATATATATATATATATATATATACATATAACAACTATGTATATACATATATATATAACAACAGTAATATTATACAACTGATATGTGATTTCTGAATGCACTTCCAGTTAAAGTGGGACAGTTGGATTACTTGTGCTCAGATTCTGCCAGATAACACCATAAAGAGCTATAAATAATCCTTCCAAAATGCTACAAATCCAATCAAGCAAGTCTCTTGAGAAAAGCGTGTTTTAAAAAATAGAGAGTAATAAAAAAAGCTGGTTACCAATCAAACATAGTGTCAGCTAGCTAAGGCACAGGAAATGGCTTATTTTCAAAACACTTACCAAGTTTCTCAGGCAATTGAAATTTCACAACTCAATAAAGGTCTGAATCTTTGGGATCCAACCTGAGCTGTTCCTACAGACTGCATTAAACACACACACTTATAGCTTCAGTGTTATAACATACACTGTTGAGACCAGCAGCTGGACTAAACCAGTCAGAAATTCAAAGCTGATCTCAGTACACGTCTCAAGTTCACTGGCATCTTCTGGAACAGGATTTGAGCTTTCTTGAAATCAGTTTTTAGTTCTTGTACTGTCCTTACAAGACTCTCTACATGCTCTGAATAAGCTTTATGATAAAATTTTCAAGTATTCCCCAATAAATTCTGAAGCCCTATGTTGCCTATTTCAAAGTTATGTATACATTCATAGCTGATTTAAGTCTTTAATATAAAAAGTCAATTTAGGTCTATAATACATTAAAAATGCATATCACATTTGAAAAACTGCTGAACAGGGAAGACTATCACAAACTAGAAATACCCAATGAGGACTGCATCCAGCATGGACTTGGGAAAAGGATGTGATTCACTTTCCCATTCTGGTGAGACAAAAGGAGCTCTGTACTCTTACTGGCATAGAAAAAAATAGGATAGAAATAAGCTATGGCAAGAGTTTGTACATTTTACCTAGAAAGCATCAGTAGGATCAAATATCTATTACCAGATTTCACTAGCAGGACAGATCCTCAGTACAAAAGGTCTAAGCTCATGGCTACAAGAAACACATGCTGGTTCCTAAAACCAAACAACCATAATACATAAGCTACCTTCTTTGGAGGGCTGACCTTCAGTCTCCCCTCCTGATTAAGGAGGTTGGAATAAAACGAAACAAAACATTTTTTCTATCATTCAAGATTCAGATATGTGCTCCTATGTTCAGTAGCTACAAAGAAACAAGTGCTGAGGTCACTTGGTTTGTTCAGAAGAAGAGGAGACTGAGGGGAGACTTCACAGCTGTCTACAGCTTCCTCAAGAGGGCAAGAGGAGTGGGAGGCAGCAATCTCTCCTCTCTGGTGACCAGTGACAGGACACAAAGGAACAGCAGGATGCCAGGTCAGGGGAAGTTAAAGTTAGGTATCAGGAAAAAGTTCTTCCCCCAGAGGCTGGTCAGGAAGTGGAAAAGGCTCCCCAGGGCAGTGGTCACAGCACCAAGCATGACAGAGCTCAAGGAGTGTTTGGGCAACACTCTCAGATACAGGTTGTGATTCCTGGGCAGGGCCAGGAGCTGGACTTCAGTGATCCTTGTGGGTCTCTTCCAACTCAGGATATTCTATTCTATCACTTCTCAACTACAGCTAAACCCAGCATGCAATAGTCTATGCAAAATTTTACTTTTCCAGCAGAACCAGTTTACCTGCCACTCAAACTCGCTGTCTGACCAATCCCAGTATGTGCTGATAGAAGAGGAGACATCACTGCAGACACTGCCCTCGGGGAACAGATCAAAAGAGGTGAACTCCTGGTCATCCAGCAGAGAGTAACAATCATCCTGATCCCCCACGGACACGGAGGAGAACAGCTCCTCGCTGCACTCCGAGCTGGCCACGCTCGTCCCACAAGATGTCAAGTTCCACCTGCAAAACAGGACAACAATTAGAGAGCAGCAAACCTTGGCATCATGTGTCCTAAGAAATTCCTCTAAGCCTTGTAAAACTATCTCCACTTTGCTAGTCAGTGATACTATTAATTGATTTTATTGAAATAAGTTATAATTATGTAAATTGAAGTATTCTATTCTTAAGTATTTTTAAAAGTACATCAACAACACCAAAGGGAACACAGTGTTACAAACATCAAGGCAAAAATCCATATACAGTTATTTATTTTCATATATTATCAATTTCTATCCCAGAAATATACTCCTGTAGTATGGAAACTTTCCTGCTGCTAGTTGGGTTTTTAAAACACACATCTAAAAATAAAATCTTCCGTGTATTGGGATATTTAAACTTCCATATAAACTGGAACAAACAGAACTAAATAATTAATCAATTTGACTTCAGGACAAATAGAAGTCAAAAAGAAATTCCAGGTTGATAGTCCCCCACAAAATTAAGGCTTAATAAGGAAACACATTATGGATCTATCATTCACAACCATGAATGTCAAAACCATTGGACATGCTATTGGAATGAGACAGTGCAGGATGGGGAACTGACCTGTGTGAAAATGCTACCATGCCAAAACTAAACTCTTTTTTGCCTCATTACAAAGCTAGTTGAAGTTGTTGCTAAAGGAAAGCTATTGAGAACTCAGTTTTCACAGAACAGATTTTTTTACTCTAATGAGAGTAAGCTAGAATGTAACAAGCTCATGAAATCAGTCTCCATATCTGGAACTTACTTACATATTGGAGAAAAGTAGGTCGAGACAAATATGAGTCAGCACAGCACTGCAATATGGCCAAAACAATTTGAAAAGGGCTTCTAAAATGCACCACACAAACCCATACAATCAACTCCTGTTCCATCAGCCTGTCCACTTCAGCCTGGCTAGCTAGAAAACACTCTTCTATCCAACTGAGCAATCCTATCAGCAGAAAGGCTGGTCCTCAATCTCATTAAGCTGCATACCAGGCTGGCTAAATATGTTTGTGATGGATTCAGTCCCACAATCTACCTGGCCAGATGTGAATTTATCCAATGTTAAAGACACTTCCAAAACTTTCCTTGTAGCAGATTCAGGAGTTGCTGCCCTGCCTCCCTTTCTGCATGCCCTATAGACGTGCAATGCCTTGCTGGTACAGACTCTTGTGGGCAGGGCAATCCATTGGTGATGAGCAGAACAAGACTGGTGACACAGCACCTTACTCGACACGAATACAGTTGCAGAATCCATGAAATAATAATGAAATGAGAGATAGAGTGGACAAAGTTCCCAGACATATCAAAACAAACAATAAGGTACAGGGGCTCTGGCACCAACAAACTACACAGGTACTCCAGGGACAGGCAGTCAGCCTTGCCTTCACACGGCTGGGGGGCTGCTGTGCTCCCTGGGGTGAACTGCATTAACAACAAAGGGGAACTACATTAAAATTAAAATTATTCCTAACTTCAAAAAATAGAAAGCCTTATGTGAACACCACGGATTGAGCTGCACATCTGCCATGGCTTAATCAGTGCAAGACAGGGCTTGTCCTTTTCCAGAGAAGTGAAACAACCCCTCGAGATGCCTGGGTTACAAACCTGAGCAACACACTTGGGAAGGCAACACAGAGAAAGGTACAAAATTAATTAAATGCAAATTTGGTGACTATCACACATTTATTTACAGATATTCTAAGAATATATCTTACTGCTTGTGTCTTGTGACTTAAGAACTATATTATGAGAGTGTATTATGTTTGATCAAGGCTCTTCATGCTGAATCATTTAAGAATGTATAATTAAGAGTTTGCCCCTGTGAGTGACACTTTTAAAGTGCAATTTCCATGACTTAATACAAATTCACTCTTCATAATTGTATCACAGAAATACTAATAACCCATAAAAGAATCTTGCAAGACTGGAACAGGAATGTTGGAGACATGTATGTTGGAGACTGAAATCTCATAGAGTATTGTCAAAGAAAGCTATTGCTATATTCAAGCTTAATACTCTGCATTAGCAGAATTAGCTTCTTAGGAAAGCAGGACTGTGGTTTTCATTTTATGAACACAGCTGGAATTTCTTTGCAGAGCTGTATTTGCACTTCTACAAATTACAGGCAGAATAATTTGCCCTTAATTAGTAGCATGAGGTGAAAATGTCTCTGCAGGAGTCAGTGCAGTCACCAAGCCACCTAACTCATTCTGAATCTCTAAAGGTCTGCCTGGTGTCCATGCAAGGCCTGCCTTTAAGTCTTATAAACACACCATTCTGTAGCTGCCTACAGCCCTCAAAAATTCAAAATCTCGAAAATTAGGAAACTCGGACTGAGGCTAGGAGCATCCTGATCCTAGTGAAAGGTCTCCGTGCCCAGGGCAGGGGAGTTGGAATTAGATGACCTTTAGGGTCCCTTCCAACCGAAACCATTCTGTGATTCTATGAAAAACCACATCTTAAAGAACCGACCCAGCTCACACCGCCACCAGTACCGTGAGGAGCGGAACCCAGGCTCGGCCAAAGGGAAGGGTGACCCAGCAGGGCGTGCGGCGGACACGCGGGCCCCCGCAGCCCGGCCGTGCGCGGCTCGCCGCGGGCAGAGCAGGGGAAGGATGAGAGGGCAGGAGCAGGGGAAGGATGAGAGGGCAGGAGCAGGGGAAGGATGAGAGGGCAGGAGCAGGGGAAGGACGAGCGGGCAGGAGCAGGGGAAGGAT
>VZRH01014904.1:515233-537634 GCA_013397555.1 Urocynchramus pylzowi | reverse complement strand
CGGCGCAGGGGCTCGGCGAGGGCGGCGGCGGCCGCGGGTTCCTGGGCCCGCGGGTGCCGGCCGAGGTGGAGGCCATGGCCAGGGGCGTGCAGGACGTGGGCAAGGAGACCTTCCGGCGCCTCCTCAAAGGTAGGGCCCGTGCGGGGCCCGCGGGGCGCCGCCCCGGCGCGGAAGGGCCGCGCTGCCCCCAGACAGGGACGCGGGGAGTTCCCAAGCAGAGCCCCTGGGCAGGAGCCGCGTTCCCTGAGGGAGCCGTGGATCCTCTCGGGAAGGCGAGGACAGCTATTAGAGAGCTTCCAGAGGAGACCCAAGAGTGTGGTGAAAGGCCATAGGGGGGAAGCCATGCGGACTGAGGTCGCCTGGTCCGTTCGGTCGGAGGGGACTGAAGGAGACTCAAAGCCGGCTACAACTTCCTCACGAGAGGCTGCGGAGAGACAGGCGCTGATGCCGCTCCGGTGACCCGTGACAGGACACGGCCTAACGCTGTGTCAGGGCACTTCAGGTTAGCTGTGAGGAAAAGATTCTTTCCCTAGCAGGTGTTGGGCACTGGAACAGGCTCCCCAGGAAAGGGGTCACAGGACCAGCCGGACAGACTTCAAGGGGTGTTGGGACAATTCTCTCAGGCACATGGTGGGATTCTTGGGCTGTCCTGTGCAGGGCTGAGTTGGACTCAATGATCCTTCTGGGTCCATTACAGCTCAGAACATTCTGTGATTCTGTGACAGCTGGAGGGCTGCAGCTGCAAGGCTGCAGCTTCCTGGAGCACTTCCCATTGCTTTTCCCAACAGGAAGCTAGAGCTGAGCTTTAAATAAAATGAGGGGCTTGATTCATTGTATTCTACAATTCTGTGAAATCTGTGATAATGAGAAACAGAGTTCTGCAGCTGTGGATGGTCCCCAAAGTCAGCTGTTAAAGTCATTCCTCTCTCATCCCTGTGTCCCAGAGCCAGCAGCCCAGTCACTGTCAGGTTGTGTGTGGCAGTCAGAGACCCCGTGGGCATCTACAGAATGTGCAGGAGACAATACAGCAACCCCAAGGTGCAGGTGTCCTATTGAGGTTGAGGCTGTTAGATTGGCAATGACTGATTTCATTTTTGTCTGTGAGGCTTCTCTCTGTAGTGAGAATTTTCTCAAGGCACCTTTGACCATCAAAATCTAGAGTTACACAGTTGAGTAAATTAGGGTATGTAAAACAATCATGGAATAATGGAATAGTTGATTAGTGGAGCAAAAGTACAGCTTGCTGGAGGGTAGCTGCTGCCCAGCATGGTGTGACCCTGGCATGTTCTCTCAGCTAATATCTTGTCAGGGATTTCCTTTTCCATTTGAAGGACTCAAAACATCTGGTAACTAGTTTGTCTCTGAAAGTATTGCTGCATAGTAGCAGAAACAAGCAATGTATTCAGGGGTTCCTTGAAATAATAAAGCTGTGTATAGGCAGAGGCATTTGGGACAGAAGTAAGTACACATGTTGAACTATATTTGCTGTCTAGAGCAGGAGCATAGAGACTGAAAAGCCTTTTCAGTGCCAGGAAGCCTGACTGTATGGGTTTAATTTTGGTGTAAGTTATCACCTGCTTTCAGGTGTGCAATAAATGCTTCCTACATAGCAGGGGCAGACAGTCCTTCAAAACCAACTGCCTGGAGCCAGGGCAGTGACCCCAGTGCAAATCCCCCTGCAGTGGGTGGGCACAGCCTCCCTCCAGTTATGCAGAGCTGGCACAAATCTCCCATCACTGTCTGCTCTTGCTGGCCTGTGACTCACAGTTTGCAGGGCTGCAGTTTTTCCTCTGAAGGTTTTGTAATCTTTGAAGATGTGATGGATTTCAACACTGTTTATCTACATTGCTCTTGCTCTTGCACCAAGTAGGTTTTTCGAGGCTGTTGCTGTTAGTCTATTGCTAAACAAAGACTAATGTAAAAAATGAGATGCATTTTCATATACCTGGTCAGTTCACGATGTAAAAACTGCATGTAACAGTATCTGAAGGTGATCCTGCCAGTGTCATTGCAGGCTCTGCTACACTGTCTCAATGATTGATTTCATTTTTGTCTGTGAGGCTTCTCCCTGTAGTGAGAGTTTTCTCAATGCACCTTTGACCATCAAAGTCCAGAGCTACACAGTTGAGTAAATTAAGGATCTTGCTTTGCTTTCTTATTCACAGTCACTGTTAATGCATTGGAAGGAAAAGACTGCAAGGAATCTATCAGGCTGATTGCAGAAAGTGCTAATCTCTCAGAAGAGCAACTTGCTTTCCTCATTTCTGGCATGTACACCCTCCTCCGAGAAGCATTGAGACTCCCCTTATCAACTTTCAAACAAGAAGTAAGTTCTGGGAGTACTTGGAACCCTGATAAGGTAAAAGCTGCATCAGACTCGAGTCACCATCTAAATCTCATTGCCTGGGTGGAAAGCTGCACATAAAAATGATTCTCCAAGTTAAGGTTGTTGGAAGAAACTGTTAAAAATCCGGAACTTATTATTTCACTTGTTGGGTACATTTACAGTGAGCTTTTTGAAAAAATATTTAAGATTTAGGAAAAAGATTTCTGTATCTACTTCTGCTTCAACATCTTGTTCACTGTGCATGTTTGTTTTCACTCATAAATTAAAACTGCCAAAGAAATCACAGCAAAATGTTATTTCACAGGCATCAACACTCTCTCTAACTGGGTGTTCACACATACCACTCATTTTTGTCCATGCTTTTAATTTCTCATATTTGTTTACCTCCTTTGTTCACATTTCTTCCATAGAGGAAGGAAGGTATTAAGGCTAGAACAATACAGTGGCATTTGGAAGAAAGTGCAATTTCCACTTTGCTGTGGATGTTTGGTGTGAATATGCACACATTTGCCATGTTCCCAACCCCTATCCCTTCTTCATGGCTCTTTTCTTAATTTTTCATGTTCTTTTGCCTTACAATTTTCTTTTCTCATTTTTATGGGAGTGAACCACTTCAGGGTTTCCAGTACCTCTTGTTTAAGATACAGCTTCATATTTACCCAGGCATACTGGGAAAGCTTCCATATTGCAGGAAATGTAGTGGAAGTATGCTTTTATATTCAGACCTTATCTTCTGCCATTTCCTTTTTCTTGTCATAGTTTAAACAAGTTACTGCAAAATGTATTTGAGAATAAGGGTACATAGTTACTCTAAAAGAAAAATGTTTCTGAGTAGCTACATAAAAGAAATGGCAGAGATGTTGTTTTGAAAAATAAAGGCTTCCAAGATATTTAGGTCTTTAAATCACAACTTGATTGAACACTTCTGAAGATTCTTTTCAAAATATTACCAGTCATTTCAAAACTACTGACATTCAAGTCCAAAAATTTTGGGGAGAGATACCAAATAAGTAACCACTATTGTGTCAGTAGGTAAGAAATTATCATTTAAGGCTATATCATATAAAATTTCATCTCCCTTGTCTTTTTAGGTTTTTAAAGAAGACCTGAAGGAGCTCAGGTATGCCTGTTTACACTAGTTCATTTAGTGTTTATTTTTTCATGACTTTCATGTAACTGCTTTCCCAAATTAACTTTTTTACTCAAAAAAGTTGATATAAAAATTACCTGTAAATACCTCTTAATGCATCTGTTGCCAAACATCATGTAAAGCCAGAGGAAAAAAAACAGGTGTTGTGTAAGACTTGATTTAGCACTGAGCATGAGTAGTTTTATTTCACCTGCTGGGGAGAATGGTCTGATTTATTCTGTAATGTAGGTTATGCAAATATGAGTGACCTTCTCTCTGCCATCCCCACCTTGCCCTGCAATATTTTTTTAAGTGTTTGGTAAGACAGTGGTAGCATTTCAGAAGCTAAGAACTGCCCTACTTCTTTCCTTCTTTGAAAGGTCAATGATATAACGTTCATGAAACCCTACCATCATGTTCAGCTATGATTTCTCGTGCCCATTACCCAAGAAATCATGACCTTTGTTACAGCCTTTGACAAAATCTATATCAGTCTTCCATGAGTATATCTGAAGGGATCATATCCTAAAAGCTACAGATCAGATGCTAGTAATATTTATAGGTTTCCCCTTATTTCTATATTCAGTAGCAATGAGAGAATAACAGCAGTTGATGTTTTCTTCTGTAGTGAAACCTCTGCACCAAGGCTTAATAATTTTAAAACACTATTTTTGCACATTTCTTTAACATTCTGATTGCTACCTAGGAGAAATAAATGTTTCTAAGTCTGTCTTTTTTCATCTTTATTTGTCCATCAACCTGTAAAATGGCTTTCTCCTCATAAGCAGTTAAATCATAAGTATAATTTACTTTATGAGCAACTTCAGGCAAACTAAAACTGCAGATATAATCAGGATGTAATCAATGAAAGGTGGCATTTGGCCTATAGTGAAAGGTGCCTTGCAAGTTGATACAATTTTGTCTGTGGCTCAGTGCTGGAGTTTGGCCTGCCTTTTGTCTTGAGAGCTCAAATGCAAGCTGCTGCCTCTGCCACATCATGGAGTTCACACCCAGGTTAAAGTAGGTCAGTAAGAAACTGATGAATTGCTTTTGGCCCAGTGGGAGCTGGTGTCTTTTGAGGTGCACACAGAATGTGCCAAGTTTGATTATGGAATAACAAGGGATACTAAAAGCTCCATGCCAAATTCTCTGGGGCTGGGTGAATATTCCTCTTCTGAGCAGTGGAGAAAGTTGGTCTAGGAGTGTCAGAGGTCACTGTCCAGACTGGCTGTGTCTAGAAATGCAGACTCCCAGGTCCCTATCCTTGTCATTTGACCACATTTCAATGACTTACACTATTGTAGTTGTGTTTGAGAGTCTTTTCCTCACTTAATGGTTTATGCATACATTTTACTTAGACACTTTTCAGTCTTGATGACCTTTTTTATACCTTTTATATCTTGGTACATCTTTTTATCTTACTGTTCTGGTTAATGTGGCTGATCTAGGAGCAATAGTTAGGTAACTGCATTTGTGCTGCTTGCAAACTTGAGTGTTTTATGTGCTGCTAGTTGCTGCTATGCCCTCATTATTCTCACAGTATTGAGACTCTTCCTAACTTCTATCTCTGACAGTCTTACTTCCTGTGAGTAGCTCTCTTCCCCTTGTGGCTAAACTTTTAGAAGACAAATAGCTTATTATATTCTCAAGCTGTGATTGTTAGAAATTTGGTAGCACCTTTAGCACCTCCTGTTCCTCTGGGAAACAATTTCCTACCTTTCCCAATGGGCTTGGGTTTGGAGATTAAATACTTGCTTGTTTTGAAAGCACGTACTAATTACATTCAGACACTTAGCCTGCTGCAGTGGCCATCCTGAGATCAAGTGCATGAAGAACACGACAATGGTTGAACAGTGATGTCTTGGCATTATTGATCCAGTATTTGGGCAGGTATTTTGCCTTTTAAGGCAGAAAAAGGGCCTATAGCCCTCTTTTTTGTTCTGTCTTATTTTAAAAGGTTTGAACTCTGTGCCATATAACCTTATTTTTTTTCACTTCTTGCATTCTGTTTTGTTTTTTTTTTCAGTGAATCTGAAGCTTGAGCTAATTCTGCCCATATAATATCCTGTAATTCTCAATTTTCTGGTGTGGTACCTGATCTTGGCTTCTAGTTTTGATGAAGAGAGAGGCTGGAATACATACCCAATTTTGATTAACTAAATCAATATTACTAGTTTAAAAGGGTTGCAATTTCCTATTTCTTAGCCTGAGTGGCTGAGCCAGTGGGAATAAATTCACACTAAATTGTGGGTGCTTTTTTTTCCCCTCCCCTCACAGATTATTTAATAACTTTATGACTCAGGCGAAGAACATGGGATTGAGACATCTTCACACATTTCTTGCCCTTTGAGTCCCTTCCTCAGAATGTTCCAAGGACAAGGGATTGCTATCTGAGCTGTGCCATGTTCTATCTTATCTGTGTCATGTGTGACTGGCCTCATGTGTGCTGCTTGAGCCAGGAACAGAATTCTCAGCAAGATCATTGACTGCACAGCAAAAATAATGCAAACTCAAAGGTAGTGTTAATGCTTCTGTTTTAGTAGTTCTCTAGAGTCAATCAAGTGTTGTGGTAGGTATCATCAGAATCATATTACAGCCCCCTGTCTCCAGCTATTCCACTGCATAGTCAGGATATTCAGTCAGTGTCAGGATGGGCTAAATGATACACTTGCATGAAAGTATAAGTAATGTTTGCAGAAATAGTCTTGTCTCTTCTGAAAGACAGACTCTTGCAGCCAAAAAAGCAGTGTTCTAGTGCTTGCTAAAATGAATTTCTTTTTATCCAAGCACTGTTTAAAAATGTGGTTCAACCCCACTTCTTCCTTTCTGAATTCAAGCTGTAGTAACTGCTGTTTCATCATCCCACTGTGTGAGTTGATGAGTTATTTTTTCTCTGGTCATTAGACACTGTAAGCTCTTTAGGACATATAACTTCCTTGTTTGCTTTGATTTTTCTTTGATACACTGCTGTGTGTCTCAAGCCACCGGTGAGTAATGTCTCTGGGCACTGATTCATGGTGAGTGCTGGATTTAACTGTGGCAGCAGCAGTAGTGACTTCTCCCACTAGTCCAACCTGCCTCTCTGTAGGAGGTTACTGTCCCTGTGGCAAAGGCAGCTGAATGGATAGTGTTTGCTCTGTGGTCTCTGCAATTCACAGCCTGATTCATTGAACTGAAAATCAACAGAAGCTTGTTCGTAAGGCAACAGCAGTGTCAGAAAAATGGTGAAGGAGTGGAGAGGTGTAGGGTAGATGGAGTGTGTTAGTCTCTTCAACCAGTCCCCACATATGCTCCTTTTGTAAGTAGCCTTGGCTACAAGGGCCTGTGTTTGAATGTTGAGGGGGCAATTCCCTCTGTCTTCATTACACTTGAGGGGAAAGTGAAATGAAATGTGTAAGTTTGGGATTTTTGAAAGCATGCATTGCTGGCCTGCCTTCTGCACTTGTCAGAGCCATCAATAAATTTTTTCTTGACTTAGTACTGAGAGAAGTTAAGCACATACTGGGTTCTTTTGAAATACACTGTTGCCATACAAGGTAGGATGGGAAAATGTAGCACAGTTTATCAGGTTCTTGATACATAAACATAGGTTGTCCTTCTGACGGTCCTGACTGAATCAATACTGAAATGCTAACATAAGAGCTGGCAATTTTAAGCAATGGAAGATGGAAAATGTTGGCACATCTTTTGTGTTCTGTAATAGATTTAGGGTTTTTTCAGGTAAGGCTGTATAACTCTGGTTACAAAAAAAAAAAACCAAACCCAACTGTTTTGTCTTGCTCTTCTCTTTCAGAATACCAGAAGATTTCATTGTGGACTTTTCCAGTGTAGTCTTTGGTAACAGGTTAGTATCTTCATTGTGCAGACAGCAGGGCTGCACAGAGGTCTGCTGACACAAATCCTTGGTGTATTGAAGGAACAGCAATATTTTCCAAATTAATGAGAACAAGACTTGTCCCATTAGTTTGATTCAGCACAGTATGATGTCCATCATGCATGGCAATACTTGCATTAAGTAGCTTTCTTGCCAATTTTCAGGTTTTCTGTGTTCATCAGTTTTTCTAATGTTCTGTAGACCATGAAGTCGATCCATACCTACAGATGAAAAATGCGGTGCAGAATTACTCATTTTTGCCATCATTATCATTGCAAGTTATGGCAGAGGAGGCAGGCTACATAAGCCCTCTACATGCACTGGTTCATGGCAGCTTTCTCAGATAGCATTTCTCAAATCTTAATGTACAGTTCAATTGGGAATTCACACTGAGTGACTTGATGACAACACATATGAGATATCAAGTGCTCTGCCTGCTGTAATTCACTTTTTAAGCAACATTCCTCAGTAACTCTAGAGGAAGTTCTAAATTGAGAGCTTTTTGAACAGCCTGTCTCTTTTGTCCATTCTTGGGATTCCCTTTTTCTAGAAGTTTCTCTGCTCAACCATATTTAGCCTATTCTACATCTAGAAATTCAAACTCTTGAACATTTTGAATATGCAAACTTGTGCAGGGTGAGGAGTTGGACTCTGATGATCGCTGTGGGCCAGCTTTCCTTCTTGAAACTTGAGGTCACTCAGCACGTGACATCACTAACCCAATGCTGCTCCAGATTCTCTGCATGGAATCCCAATAATCACAGTTGTGGTTTTTCAGCTAGCCTCAAGGGTCTGAGTGCTGCTACCAAAGCTAAAAATATTTTTCATTTCTTTGATTAAGATCTTGGCTTACAGATAAAGGTTCTTGGAGTAAAAATAAATTCAATCGTCTCATATTTTCTTTGCTCTTCTGTTTGAATTATAGGTGTTAAGAATGCAAAATTCATGGTTGCAAAGTGGAAATATTGCTTGAAGTAGGGAAGGAAGATAAATTTAGATGTAATTTGAAGCATGCATGATTGTCTGTTTTCTACTGTGAAATCACGATGCTGGAAAATTTAGCTTTTTCTCATTTTGAAAGCTGTGATTATCCAGTGTAATCTTTCTCTGTGTTTTGAGACCAGAGAAGAACACCTCAGGTTTGATTTTTAGACAGATCTGCTTCTACAATCTTAAATGTAACACTGAATCATACATATGCTTATTGAGTTGTAAATATATATGTTTGTGATGGTAAGAGGTGCATTAGCATGTGATCAAAAATTCAGTAATTCAGTATGAGCTAGATAACCCAGAAAAATCCATTTTTTAATACTTTTCCTGGCATCTTACATTATTTTTGGAGTTCTTTTCACTAAACAACAGCTCTGAAGTATTTGGCATTTGTATTTGTGTCCCCACAGTTCCATCAAGCTATGTAGACTGAAAGAAAAACTTGCCACATCAAATAACTACACAAAATTAAAAATGTCTTTTAAGGGAAAGGATAACACTAACTTCACCCTCTCTGAATGATTATAATAAATGCACTGGGTTTTTTTTCTAATGGTGTAGTTTGGTTTCTACCAGGAAGGGTGCATTCTGTGTGCTATTTGTCAGCATTTCACACATACAAGTTTGTTCAACCTTCCAATTCAGGGGCCTACTGGGCATGTCTTGTTATGTGCATAGGGAACCATCCAAAACTTGTGTTTAGTTTTGATACTGGTAGGTCAGCTGCTGCTCCAAATTCTCTAATCTTTCATTTTCAAGTTGCATCCTTTAGCAGGTGATGTTCTTGTCACCAGGTGTATCATCCTTTTCACCATAGCTTGTATGGTCTCTGATCCATGGTCTTTTACTTGTTCTGACTTCTGCCTTCTGCACAATGTGCTGATAGTATATTGCAGCTGCTAGCACAGAGTGTTTACAAAATGTAATTATGGGCTACAGGTTTCAGATGTAAGATTCATTGAGTCTTTTCTGCTCAATTTTGCTATTCCTCTCAGAAATCAATGGCTTCATTAGCAGCCTGTGTAATTTCTGTAGGCATGTTGGCCACTGTGCACATTCTGTCATCTTTGTAGGATTCTTGCAGTTCCCGTTGTGGTCTTGCCCAAGCTGGGAAGGTCCTGACAGAAGCTGAAACTAAGCTATAGAAGCTGTGATTCTTCCTGGGAGAATGGTACAGAAGTGCACTCCTGACCAGAAGTAAAGCTTTGTGTTTGACCACAGAAATGCCATCTCTCGACAATATTCAGAAACTTCCCCTCTGTTTGGGAGATCACCATTTCTGATCTTTTCCACCACTGCTAAGTAGAGTATCTTTCTGCTTTTAAAACTCCTTTCTTCCCCCAGAGTGCTGGTGCTGCATGAATGGACTGATTTCCATTGCTGGGAGTTAACATGTCTTAAGGAAACAGTAGCAGTGTGGCTATTTTTAGGGAGTCTCCAACTTAAGCAATACTCTGGCAGCAGCTCTCCACTGAGGGAAAGGCCTGTTCTTACTGTTTAATCCTGCTAATGACTGTTCTAGACTCCAGCTCCTCATGGCTGCACCCAGCTGTGGTGACCTACTTCCTATCCAGGAGTTGACAATGAGTAAGAACCAGCTGATCTACTTTTTTTGCTCATTTCTTTAGCATGCTATTAGGAATGTGTCTCACTTCTAACACCACCCAACCTCCCCTCGCCAAAGAGATAAATTCTTTCTTATCCTTTGCAAAATGCAGGACACTTGGAGGATCTCAGCCTGTGAGTCCCATGTACCTTATCAAATCATTAATCTTTCTGGGCAGTTTCTAAAGGCCCAGCTAACTTGCACACAACAATCTCAGCAGTGATGTGAGGCTGCCATTCCTACAGGGCTTGATTTGTTCAGAGAGGATTCCTTTCTGATGCAAAGTCTGTAATTAGATTATGTCTAGCACCATGGATAAAGGATCTAATGTTTCTTATCCGGCCCTTAGTGGAAGTACTGGAGTAGCCTTGAAATGTAGCATAAATAAATTCCAGGGACGTGGGATGCTTAGAGAAAAAAAAAAAGAGCAACACAAAGTCCAGAATTCTACCTCCTGAATGGACCAGCACAGTGATCTCATCCTGAAATTATTTCTGCATATATATCTTAAGAATGAATGGTTATTATGTATTTGTATCAGATTTGCTGTTTAGTTATCCAGAACTTAGAATGTTGTTAAAATTTTGAAAATTGTCAACCATCTGAAGTTGAATTGCTGTTAACTGTATTTCCACACAGAAATAAACTAGGGCTTGATCAGCCTGATTCTTCCTGCAGTATGAGTAACAAATGAAATGCTTGGCTTCTTACACATTAGACTAGGGAAAAATCTTGAAGGCTGAGCTGGGGTTGGCAGTGAACATTATGTAGGGAACTTAAAGTTTGTAAATTGTGTTGGATCAACAAGAACCACTGTGGGGTTTTTTAAGTAGGCTTCAAAATACACTCAATACACTAATATTATATTTTAAAACATTGCTGCTTGCAATACTAGATGTTTTTTGCTGAAGAAGAACAGTGACCTTATGCAACTGTTTTGCCTAAGTCATCTGTCTTGTCTCTGCTTGCTTGTTCCTGTTGGATTTGCATGAAGGTAAGGATATGTTTGTAGGTCCCTTTCTATGCCTCACAGTTGCATATAATTGAAATAATAGGTATGCCAGCCACCACAATGACTCTTACTAAACCTTATAGTGACATCAGTTTACTAGAATTATACAGTCACTTGGTCTCTTTTTTCAACATGGACCATAGTTAAGCACAGAAAAAGGGATAATCTGAGTGCAGCTGTCTTAAATCCACAGAAACTCTCTTTAGGACAGATGTAGGAGAGAAACAAATTCTGGACAGGTTTGTACTGAGGAATTCTATTTTCTCTTTAGACTGTTTCTTCTTTTATGGATTTTCATTGCAGTCTCATTTCTGATTCACTCTTCAGGCGTCCTGCTTCCGAAGGCACAGCTCTGATACAAAGAAGTCGGCTACCAAGTATCCAGGACTTCAAGTGGAGAGTGGATGTAGCTATATCCACAAGGTATAAAAGAGAATCATGCACATCCCTGGAATTACCTAAGATTAAACTGATTTCTTGTGCTGCTTAAACATTTTAATAGGGTCAAAATGAGCCTTGCTATTAGGGATTGGCAGGTAGCATTAAACAGCAAGATACAGGTGGAATTTTCTGAACAGTGTAGAAGTCAGTGTATATACACTTCACTGCTGGTAACATTTCACTCAAAGTTTGAGTCTCTTACTTTAAAACTTAACAGAGCTGATACAAATCCACAGGTCCTGATGATGATGGCATAAATTAGTCAGATTGAGCCTCAAGCAGCTAGGCAAGCTCTTAGTTTTACTGCAACAGGGGAGGGTATTCACCTATTCAACTTCTCAAGCAGACCATCATTTTTTGCACATGTTAAATGAATTTCCATTTCTTGTACTCTGCTTCTATAGAGAGAAGTTTCAGGACAGCAGCCTTACACTGCCATAGTTATGTAACTGGTTATTGAACTACCTCCTAGTTTGTTTCACAGCAGGAGTAAAAGCCTTTGAGATCATCCTGCCTATGCCTGCAGTGAACAGCTTCTTACCATCTGCCACAGCAGAGGCTTGTTGGGGGATGGATCTTTGGCTAGACCTAGAAGGAAACAGAAACCAGTTGTCTGTGCTGTTTGGTGACTGTCTAGTCCTAACCAAGACAGACCAAGCTGAAAGAAATTAGATGATCCAGTCTTTGTTATCAGTGTAAATTGTTAGCATGAGTGACTTCACATTACATATCTGAATACCTGCATCTGGGAGAGAGTGCTGTCTCTTTGCTGCCAGGGAGGCCCATGGCTGACCAGGGATTGTCTTCCTGAAATCAAGAAAAAAGGCTCCTAAGAGAAAATTGGATGGCCACAAGCTACTAGTTCAGGTGACTTTCTGTAAGCACCACACAGGTATCACTCTGTAGAAAAAGAATCTATACTGATAAGAGAGCAAAATGTCCAGGTAAACATCCTCAGGCACAGTGCTTGCAAGCTGAAAGCAAATCCTGTGATTTTTTTTCCAAACAACACAGGAGCAATACATTAACGGTTTTTGTTTTCCTTCCTTTTAATTTTGTTTTCAGTTAATCTTCCCCCTGGGATTTCTTGTTTATCATCCAGCAACAGCCTCTGCAGGGAGGTATGGCAGCTTTGGGCTGTAGTGCCTGTCTGTACCTGAGCAGGCTTTGGCAATGTGAGTTGATGGAAGCTGCACAAGAATGACTCATTTCCCTTCTTTGGGTCATCAAATAAAATAACACACAAATTTAGGATGAAGCCTGGAAGAGGTTGATTCCCCAAATGAGGAGGCAGTTGAACGTACGAAGGGACGGAAATGATTAATGCAACATGGTAAACTGCATGAGAAAACTGTGCATTATTATTAGCAGTACTTGGTCAGCTCTTATCCCTATCATAGTTCCACTAAACCAATTATGTAAAAATGAAAATGCTCCTAAACTTGCAGTTACTAAACTATTAACGAAATGTTAAGTCTCAATACTGAGGTAAATTGGACAGAACTGTTGTGTTCATGAGTTTCCAGCCAGACTCTGTGTCTGTAATTACTCATGTTCTGTGTAAAGCCTACATGAACATCTAAAATTGTTGATGTGCAATGCTGTACTCATCACACTGCTGATCTGTACTGCTGTAATACTAATGATGTAAATAATTTCAGCTCACTGGCCCGTGCACTCCAGCCATCCATTCTGATGATGATGAAGCTTTCAGATGGGACAGCTCATCGCTTTGAAGTAAGTCTGATTGCCATAATAAATGGTAAGGAAACCACTTCTAGTTTTATTTATAAAGTTGAATTATTACTTAAAATACTAAAGCTTTTGAAAATGGTGTGATACCATTGGTCGGTTTGCTTTGGAATCCTTCATGTTCACTGTAGCCACATAAAGTATTTAATTAAATACCAATCAAAACAATTTCATACCTTGTTCCTACACATGTTCTGCTGAACTGCAATTTATTAGAAGAATATTAATTACTGGAAAGCACTATTACATAATATCTGGTTTGATTAAAAGTTATGGGGTTGTTATGAACTGTAGCCTTCAGACCTGATGGTGGCTCTTGAGGGCAGGAAAATTACTGGGGTAGCTTATGTAATGTATGATACACTTCTATTCTGCATTTGGCAGAGAATGGTAACATTCTTTTCTGTGACAGAGGTAGTTTTATTCTTTTTCTTCAGAACTGTTCTGGCTGCTAGAAAGTGAAAAAAAGGTCTTTGCTTGTTACAGGATTAGTCAGTGGCAGTATTTATGACACTGTACGTAAAGGCTTGCCAGAAGATGGCATAAACTCTTCCATAATTTTAACCTTTGGAAAGGAATGCTGTTTGTCCTATAAATAGCATGGTGGTGCGTACAGGAATTCAGTGCACAGCAGGCATTGTTACATTTGAACTCTGTACAGATTTTGGCTTCAGTTCTCTCACTAGTAGTAGTCTGGAAGAAGCACCAAAGCCCTGTGGGTTGAAAGAGGTGGACTGATTTTACTGTTAAATTGTTTTGCAAGAAAGCATCTGTTGAGAAGGGCATAAATTCTGTGCTACATTGCAAACTGTTGAGGGTGTCACTTCACAGAAGATCAAATTTACCCCTCTGGACAGTCCAGCTCAGAGCATCCCATACACTGTATTTGAGGACTTCCATGGAACTTAAATGGTGCCATGGACTTCAGGTTAACCCTTTACAAAGGGGTAAGTTTCACTTGTGAGCATAAATCTAGTTTATACTCTATTCCCACTTTATTTCCTGGCATATCATGTCCAGTGTTGGTCTTGGTGCCATTGTTTCTGACTGTTTTGGTTTGATTTTAGGGTTTTGGGGTTTTTTTTGGTTTTTTGTGGGGTTTTTTTATCATTGTGAGTCTGTGGAAGACCCTTTGTTATTCTGCAGTGGAGATGTGTTTGTCCAGCACACACAGGAGTGCAGATATCTGATAACAAACAGTGTGCTTCTCTTAGAATCAGCTCTTTGCTGTTGCTGCTGCTTGGATCTGAATGCCAAGGGTGTGACTTCAAACAGGATTTCTAGATCTGATGAGTGGTCTTCCCACAGTTAGTAGCTCTTTGGAATAAACTTGTGTTTTGATTCAAGGTACCATATGCTAGTAAACATAGTCCTCAGATCTTCAGTTTTCCTTTATTGGAACACATTCAGAATGTCCTGCTAACTAACAGGGCTTATGTAAGATGGTAAGTCCAGAAAATAATTTTGTTGTGAACAATTTTAAAGTGTGTATAGCACAGGGACAAGTTACATTCTTTGGTCTCCATTTGGTATTTTAATCACAGTGCGACTTCTGACTGAAGTTGGTTTTTTTTTAAAGCAGTGGGAATTGCACATTTTGAGTCTTGTTGTATATATGTCAAAAGTGAAAAGGACGTGGTGCCTTTTTATGCATTTCTGATGTATGTGGAAAATGCAAATCAGGTGTTGGATTCCTCTCATATAATTGGTATCTGTGCTAGAGTGGGCAGAAGGATTACAGGGGTCTCTGCCAAAAGAACTGCTGTCTTCAATGCAGTCAAAGGAGTAAATTAGGCAGTGCTGTGCAGACTGTGTGGGCCCAGCCAGACTGCACTGGGCACACATGTGAGCATGTGTTTGTGCACTGCACCAGTGCCACCAGTCTGTGTCACCAGTCTGTGCCACCAGTCTGTGCCACCAGTCTGTGCCACCAGTCTGTGCCACCAGTCTGTGTCACCAGTCTGTGTCACCAGTCTGTGTCACCAGTCTGTGTCACCAGTCTGTGCCTGCACTCAGCTGGGGGTCTCTGTCTTCACAGGTAAGATTTCCATCCGCTGGGCTTCTCAGGCTTGAGATGGGGAGGGAGAGCCCTTGAGACTCCTGCACAGTTGAAAATGCTTTGTATGTTTAACCCTAAATCTTTTGCCTTCCACATGTGGTGGAAGTGCCATTTGCTCTTGAGGTTGCTGCCAAGTGTCTTGCCTCAAGTCTCAATTCCTTTCTCTTGCAAGTTTGGACAAGCAGAATATCTTGAATTTATTGCTTGAGAATTCTGTCGTCTCCACGACCTTCTAGATGTCTTTCTTTAAAGTCCCTGACTTTTATGTCACCCAAGCAGCTCTCAGTTTACATCCTTGAGTATTTCCTTTCTCTCATCAGGCAGTACAGAAAATGTAGGTGTTATTTCTGTTTTTTTTCCCACTCTCCTTTTTCATGTGGATTTAGTTGAATTACCTGAGTTTATTAACCTTAAATCCCATGTCTTAAGTCTGCAGAAATAAAGTATTTTAAGAGTGATTGGCCTTACACTGCAGAATATTCCATATCTATAGGCATGCCCTAGTCAAGTTCCAGAGATGTCTTGTGTTTTCTAACCTGAGTATTGTGTTTCAGGTGCCAGTTGCAAAGTTTCAAGAACTGAGATACAATGTTGCCCTTATACTGAAGGAAATGAATGATTTGGAGAAGAGGAGCATCCTGAAGATCCAAGACTGAACGCTTTTAAATTGAGAGTTTATGGAAGAGATCTGAAGCCCTCAGCGTGTTTGGTGAATGCAAAACAGGGGACCATCACCACTTTGCCTCTACGAACCTCAGTGTGGCATTTATGATGTCTGCTGTAAATATTTTTTTTCAATTCAAGTGTTTAAAGCACAAGCTCTTTTTGTAAGACTTAGGAAAAACAAAACATTTGTCTATGAAAAAGTATAATGTTCTTTGTGAACATTTTTGCATGATTCATCAAAACATTTTTTTAAATAACTGTCTTAATAGATTTAAGAGTCATTTATTTCTGATTATGATTCATAACTCTAATTTTTCTTGAAAGTGTGCTACCGGAAAGCCCTATCAATGTGCATGTATCATAAGAAAGCTCTGCAATATTTCAAATAAAAAATAAAATAACAAACCCACCCCTGCCTTCTAGTATGACAAATGCGATCTTGAGTTTTGCATAAAATTGTTGTCTCATTTCTTACTAAGTGATTATGGTTTAGCTATGGATACTTAAAACCTAATTTGGAAGAAAATTGGAAGACTGTGGATCAAGAAAGAAGTATCATCTGGGCTTCCAGGACTAATTCCATGGAATTACAGCAGTGGAAAGGTGAAATCTATTTCTTTATCTGGTTGATCAGAATGGACTAAATAACATAATCTCATAGTTTTGTAACTGGAAATGCCTGCCTCTTGTTTCATGTGTTGCCTGTGTGTTTGATTCCATGAAATCAGCTGACATGACTAGGCAGAAACCTCTGGCAGTGGTGGTGAGCAGCAAGAGGCAATGATCTTGTAACCCCCTACAGCTCATCAGTCGTGCAAGCCAGACCCCAGGATGAAGGGGCTGCCTACAACTGGGATGGAAGTCACAGGTATGAGGATATCCAAGCCCTCAGGCTGAGAAAGCAGTTAAGCACAGGCTGAAGTTTCCTGAGCTGCTCAGGCAGTTGGACTGGATGGTCACTGTAGGTCCCTCCCTTTGTACTGAAATAGTCTGTTCTAAGTCAGTCCTTTGGCCCATGAGTTTACCTTGGAAGGACTCCCTTAATGTGAAACATGTTTCAAGTCTCATTTAAATGCTGTGGGACCACATGTATGTCCCTAAGAGCTTTGCCAAAAAAAGGGTGAGTTCCTCACTCCTTGTCTGAATGAATTTTCCCCAGCAGCAAAGACAGGGAGCAATTGCCCATAGACAGCAGGCTGTGGCTCTAGAGCTCAGTTTGTCAGAAGTCAGATGTACTTTAGAAATCACATGCTGCTGCTACTGTTAAGCATTGGCTTGTTCCAGCTAATTGCAGGGTTTCTATCACAGTAATACCACCCATATTTGTCTCTTTCATGTTTTATGGTTGTGGAACTTGCCTTTATCTTCCTCACTCCCTGCAGAAAATTACTGAAATTAAAATTGTGGGTTAAGGAGGCCTTTTTACACTCCCACAGATGTTTGTGTAGGAAAGGATGACTTGCCTTTTGGATTTAAAAAATCACAACAAGCATAGTAAGACTTATTTGTCATACTTCTGAAGGGGAGACTTCTTTGACAGCAGTCCACACTAACCTAAAGATAGCTGAATAGCTGTGGTCCAGAAAGCTTTTAAAACCTGTGCAAGAATGTGTCCTGTAGTTTCAAATAAACCATCAGCCAGGATTTCAAATTGTTCAGAAGCTTCCTGTTCCATTTGCTTTGTAGTGGACTCATCAATAACTTCCAGCTTTGATCCATACTGCATCTTAGTCTTTTAACTTCCAAGTGAACTGTAGGCCACATTAATTCCTCTATGGAGCTTATTCGTCTTCCTTCTATCTTACCACAGGCTGTGAAACAAAACATAGATCCTTGTGTTCCTTGTTACAACATTTCCCTTCTGACTGCTTAGATTGACATTGTTTCAAACTGAAATTGTATCTCAGCTGAGCCTAAGTGAAGTGGTTTCAGACAAAGGGAATTCTGCTGCATGGAGGTAAAATGACCTGTTGCTCAAGGCATTTGCAAAGTCATTTCTTACTGGTCAGAGCAGAGGAATCCATGAATACCTGTTAGACAGAATACACTCATTTGGGGCTCTGTAACAACAATTGCTCATGTTCTCCAGAACTGGAAAGACTTCTTGGCCGGATTTGTCATGTTCTCTGGACCACTTAGTCTTGAATTTGTCTTGCCACACATTAAGCAGCAGTTTACTGTAATTGTAGGGTTACCATGTATGCTGATGGGAGCTTGAAAACTTGGGGTGTTCATTCCTCTGTACTTAAGAATTAATTTGGCCTTTCCTCCTGAGAGATTAGTAAAGCAGAAGTTGTCACCAAAATGGCCAGTGGGAGTGCATAAAATTTTGCTAAAATGAGAGTCTTCAAAATATTGTAATGTTTTTCAGAATTCATAATGAATTACTTGTTACAATATTTGTTCAATGCTGAAATATCTTCTTCCTTCACAACAAAAATACCCTGGAATTTGAATTTCACTGAATTTCTGGCTGTAGCCCTTTAATTCCAATACAGAATAAAAGTAACCTTCTAAGAATCTCAGTGTGTCTGAACAGAAATGATTTTATCCAAGTCACTCTAGGTTTGGTTACGCTTCAAGGGCACATTGTGAATCCCCCTTTCAGTATCACACAGTGAGAGATACAGCCTGAGTGGGATGCTTGCTTTGTGGGTCCTGAGGTCTTGTCAAGCTGATCACCAGTCAGTCATCAATTAGGCAGGCAGGGGTTTGTGTGGGAAGGGCACTGGGGTTTTTTCTTATTACACAGTTCATGGACCAGTAGGTAACAAGAACCTTTTGCAGGCTCTGTTGGTATTTTTCCTTGAGAAACAACACCCAGTGAAAGCATTGCTCTCTCTATTGGTGCCTTGCATTTAAACTGGATCATGTATTTGTGTCTTAATTGTAGTGATTTTCTAACCATGGAATATGAATATAAACTTCTCTATTACACCTTTTCTTTAATTTCCTTTATAGAGGACAGATCGTTATGCCTTTTCTTTCAAGATTAATTAATTTTAAACAGATTTAAAGTAAAACTTGGACTTGATAGTTTCTCAATGTAAATCATGTATGTATGATAGCAAGGATGGCCGGTACATGAAGGAGTAGTCACAATAGGCAGAATGCAAATAAGAGGTAAAGATAGTTGCCAAAAGTCATTCAGAAGTTCAGTGGCAAAATAACACAGAAGAACAAACGTGTCTTCTCCTCTTGTTCCCTATGCACATGTTAGTCCAGCTTCCTGACATCATGGTCAGGCTTCCTGCTTGGTGCTTTTTTGAAATTGCCTCAACTGCATGGGCCATCAGTCAAAATCTGTTCTTGCTATGGACTATTGCAGCTCCTGCAGAGCACATGGAAATAAAAAGCCATCTGTGGCTGTATTTGTGATGTGACTTTTCACATCCCTTCTTCCACTCTAGAAGGAGCTCAATCAGTATGACTGGTGGGTTTGGAATGTCACACTTGGGTTAGTTGTGTTTGAGAGGGGAGCGATGCAGGTTTATTGATGGCTTGTGTGGACTCAAAGCCTGATGCAGTTTATGAATTCAGAAGAAGGCTGAAGAATGTAGTCATGCTCTCATGCTGCCTGTTATGCCAGCCATTAACTGCTGGAAGAAGATCAGTATTGTGCTCATTGTCATTAAAAGGAAGAAATTAAACCTCCCTTTGCAGAAAAATCATACAAGGGAGATTTTCTTTTGCAGAGTGAGTCACCTCCTCACTTTAACTTTTTCTGTTTAAGTAAAGGATAAATCCATTCTTGATCTCATGAACAATGCAGGTAGGCAGGAGGGTGCTTTTTTGCCTCTTTCTTTTTTTTCTTTTGCCTTCTAATCAAGTGCACCTCATGACCTAGTGCTGCTCCAAGTCCATGAATATATGTATGAATGTATGAAAACTCTATGCTTTCAGGATGTGTTATATAAAAACACCCCAGCATATCTAGATTATGTATGATCAATTCACACAGCTGTTTTTGCTAAAAAAGTCTCTGAAGAGCCAGGCCTGATGTCAGAATCAAATATTTAGTAGTTGTTTGACTTCTAATGAACAGTAAATTAGTATCTTGGCTTTAAAGTATTTTGCTCTTAGTGACTGTACAGCTCACTCTGTACCTGTCACACCCCACCAAGTACTAACATTTACCAAACACCACACATACCAGGAACTAGGAGAGGCAGAGCCAGCTGGTTTCTCCCCTGAAAAAGAGGGTCACAGAGTTGTTGCGCATGGGCCATCTGTCATAAGGTCTTAACTATTTGCAGGCTTGGGATAAAGCTCTGTGTTCTGAACCCTCCTAAGCACACAGCTCCCACCACAGGGAGTAGTTCATAAGCACAGCTGCTCTTTTCCCTTGAAATGTTTCAGCCATGTCCTGCTGGTAGAAGAGAATTCCCAGAAGTGCATTTCCCAGTGCCTTTTTGAGACTCCTTTCAGTCCAGAGTGCTCAGACTGCCAGCCAGCTCCGCAGATGCTTTCCTACGTTGACAATAGGAACTGTGGAAGTTCCTTGCAGAGCACAAATGCTGATTGCGTTTCCTATGATAAATCTGTTCCCCTTCCCTGTCTTGAATTCATGTTCTGCTGGAAACCCTCCCTTTATACCATGAGTTATCTCTTTAAGTGTCTGCTATGTAACTATGTAAATACTGGTGGCGTATCTCTGATAGAGATTGTCACTGCATTGCTACTGGTAACCAGTGGTTATGTCACTTTCCCTCGCTTGAATAGGCTTTGACTCATACTGGTTTTCAGGACAATGGTTATAAAATAACACACTGAGGGGTTGCCGAGACTATAGTTTTGCAATAGAGACAACTGTCGACCTCAAGGCTACAAGAAAGCATTTTTCTTCTTTTTCTTAAGGGTTTTGTTCTTTAATAGCATGAGATTTTCTTGCATGGAAGTTTGGAAAACAAGAAGTCTATGTTAGCAAGCTGGAACCAGGAGGGAAAACCTCACGCTCCTAAGCACAAATGCTCATTCTTTCTAACTCTTCTGAAGCACTGCTTAACTGAAATTTCAAGTGCTTCAGTTGTCCCACCTTTCTTTGGTTTACTTGCTGGCAGCCTGTGCCATACTTTGGATTATTGTCTGATTTAAATGATGGCAGAAAGAAGTACTGAAACCACTGCTTATTCAATTCTTTTTCTAATTAAAGGCTTGCTTGAGAACAGCAGTTAGATGTTAAACTTTTTCTTTCTTTTTTTTTTAAAGATTCAAGAACCCTAGAGACAAGGGCCAAATTTTTGGCAGATGCAAAATGTCTTCACATCACAAGAATCAAAAGGCAATTGAAGGGTCTGATGGCTGGCTTCTGTTGCCAGGTACATATCTGATTTTCTATATGAGCAAAATGTTGCCTACACATGGACACAAACATCACAGAATTCATTTGTATCATTAAAAGTTAAAATCCAGATTTTAAGCAGCTTTAAACTAATATTTCTCTTTAATCTAAGGTAATCTGAATTTTCTCAAGTATCCTCCCTAAACAAGGTCTTGCAAAACTCAGGTTGCCTCTCCTTTCTTTCATCTTTTCTCCTGTCCATTCAAGCTCCACAGGCAGGGCTTGTCCCTTAATACCTGCTTAGCTCACACAGTCTAAACTGAGGAGTCCAGACACTTCTGCAAGTAAGAAAATGGAAATTAATTCCTTCATCCCCTCTCTTGAGCTTCGTGAGGAGGCTGATTATATCAGTAATAAGATATCATCAGAAATTTCAAATTCTGCAGTGGATTTTAAGACAGTGTGAAAAGAGCTCTATATTTTTAGAGCGTAAGTGTATGTATACATAACGTGGACAGTTCTGGTAGCTGTAAATATGCATAAAGCTGCAAACAAAAAGCATTACACAACTTCTTTTAGAACAGCTTCTTTTCTGTAGTAGCACAGGTGTTTTTTTCCCTAGACTACATTTAGCACAGACAGTTACACAACTAGTGCAACTGTCTCATCTAACAAGAATTGGTGGGAACATGCAGATTGAAACGGTCAACAGAGCTGCTCTTAAATAAAACAAAGATACATCAGAAGGCATGTGCATTTCATCTAGAATCTGGCACGGACAGGTAGAGCTGTGCAACATGCCACACTGCAAAACTAAATAAACACAACAATGTTTTCTTTAGTTGTCCTAAAACCGGGAGTACCTGACATTAAAATAGCTTCGCTACTACGTAGATTGCCTTGAAGGGAATGATTAACTGTGTAGCTACAAAGCTTCGCGATTCCAGTTCTAGCAGGAAACGGCATTCTCGCTTTTCAAAATCATTTCGAGCCCACGTTTCTTTCGCATTACCGGAGGTACCAGAACACCGAACCCCGGAGCGAATTCCGTGTCTCACCGAGGCGCCCGTGCGGACCAGCGGGTCAAACCGAACTCCGCGCCCGGTGTGCCCGGTGGGCAGCGCTCCACAGCCCGGCGCCTCAGCTCTCCCACGGCTCAAACCCCGCCGGGCCGGGGAAGCGCCGCCGGGCCGGGGTGTCCGAGGGGGCGAGGGAGCCCTCCCGGGGCAGCGGCGGGC
The DNA here is from genome assembly GCA_013397555.1 of Urocynchramus pylzowi. Classification (NCBI taxonomy): domain Eukaryota; kingdom Metazoa; phylum Chordata; class Aves; order Passeriformes; family Fringillidae; genus Urocynchramus; species Urocynchramus pylzowi. The sequence continues at coordinate 515,236 of VZRH01014904.1, read as the reverse complement.
GCG
>VZRH01014904.1:427041-513855 GCA_013397555.1 Urocynchramus pylzowi | reverse complement strand
GGTGCGTGTCCGGCGCGGGCGGGTCCCGCACCCCGGCCGGCCCCGCGCTCCCTCCCCGTCGCCGGGACGCGCCTGCGGGGCTGCGCAGGGAGAACTTCTGATGCGGTCCTCTTCGTGCAGTTTGAGGAAAAGTGATTCAAGCTGCGAGTGCTAAGTAGAAGTTAAAGGCAAGGTGTTATAGGGAGGCGTTTCACTTAAATGAAAGTGTTCCCAAGAAAAGTGCCCAGCCTTCTCCCGGCGCACGCTGTGTCTCGATGCTGCAGCGTGTGTAACTCGGTGATCATTGTGACGCTACCCGATTCTTCATGCTGTCCCTTCTTTTTCTGTGTTTTGAGCTCTGGCATGAAAAGACCCTTATTTATCACTTAAAAACTTTGATGCTCCCAATTTTGAAACTCCTCCCTACAGTATGACAGCATTCCTCCTGCTGTCTTAAATGTCTCCTGTGTGTCTTTACCAACCATCTGATCCTCAGTCAGTGCTGGTAATTTATTGTGTGAGTGTCTCAGCATTTATTTATGCAATGTTCTCTGCAGTTATATAAGACGTAGCTGGCATTTTGTCTGGAGTTGCCCAAAGAGATTTCCAGATTTAATTTAGTACATAGTTATTTAAAAACTGGATGTTTTGTGGGTTTGTGCAACTTGGAAGCACCAACATGTGTTTTTAAAAAAAATAAATTTAAGGAATAAAGCTTATGTGACTAATTTATTTTTACCTAATCAACCACTTTTTCTATTTCCTACAGCTCCAAATGACCACTTATTATATAGCAACCGGTCCCAGATTAACTCTACTCTGAAAGCTTGTGAAGATGCGTTGCACGATGCAGAAACAGCGTGCAGGCTCCAGCCATACTGGTTGAAAGTAAGTTCTGACTCCAGTAGTACTTTCTTAAAACCTTGATAGTGCCCTGAAATTGTCAGAATGGTCAGAAGTGGAATCTGAGGGAGGCTTTAAGTCCTGTAACTTCTTGGACTCCTGCAATTTACAGACATTTAACCATTATATTCTTGAGCTTTCTGAGGTGAAAGTCCTGGAGAATGAGCTATGGCTCTTATGTTTGACTTGGATGAATATCAATTTTGTGAACTCTCTAAAAATTGAATGGTAAGGACAAAATTACTATTTTAGAAGGAGGATGTAGGGGAAGTAGATGTTTCCAGTATCAGTTGGGCTCAGGTGTTGTGAGACTCATACTTGCATGAGTGGAAGAATATCCTGTTTATGCTTGTAGTTTTCAGGACTGTTGTGTTTACAATCCCAGGCATTGTTGGTGTCTAGATGTTAAGATATGGTTATAGTGATTTTTCCTGTCTAACTTTTCCTTCTTCAGAAAGATCTTTTGTACTTTCACTGTGGTTTTATTGCATATTCTCTTGACAAAAGCTGCAGCTGTGGATGTGTTTCCTTGCAGGGTCACCTAAGGAAAGGACAAGCATTAGCTAATCTGGGGAAAACAGAAGAAGCTTTAAGGGAGTTTCTATTCTGCCTTGCTCTAGATACTGGGAACAAGACAGCCAAGTCTGAGGCGCAAAAGGTGAGTTCCCTAAATCATCTGGAACTGCACAATTGTTTTCAGGGGCCTCTCATAAAGGATTTTTTCTTTTCCTCTCTCTCATTACTGCAGAGAGTTGGATGGAGATACAAATCCAGACTGTTGTTCACATTTGAATCATGCATTGCTGATCTGAAGAGAGGAAGGTAGCAAGAAAATATACTCAGCAGCCATTCAGTGGAAACAGTTACAGTGTTAGCATCAAAAAAATTGAAGGAAAACTGAATTGTTAATAATTGCCGCCCACAGACTATTGTGATTCTCAAATTTCTAACTGATTCCTAACCTGGCAATCTATTACCAATGCTGGAGTGCAGGAGAGGGGGAGTTGCTGTTGAATGATGTATCAGGCCAGTGACTGGCAGAACACAACACGCAGCACTCATCAAACTCCACTTGGGAGCAGCAGCTTTCTTCCTACTGCCAGTCATGCTGCCCGAGTGTCAGTGTGTGCAGGAGGTGTGAAAGAGGAAGCAGTCAACAAAGCAAGAGCAGTTTTAAAATAGTTTTTTATGGTTGCTAATAATTAATGCTAAATAAGCAGAAAAATGGATCTGCAATGAGGCTTTTTTCAGATGCAACCTACAATGTGTGTGAATTTTTATACAGTTTTTGTGAATACTGGTGTTTTGCCCACCCCTCAAATCTCTGATAGCCTGCAAATCAGTATTTTGACATTTGATAATTTTTTTTGTTGTTGTCATAGTTAAAAGGCTCAGTGTTGCAGTGATTACTTATGGCAATAAAAATATAATAGTTTTATTTTCCTTTATGGCAGTGTATTTATGCCATTCTCAGTCTCTGGTGGGATGAGAACATTAAGGTTTCTATGTTCTGTAGCATGTAAGACTTTCTAAGCACAGTAGAATTCTTACAGTAAAACTCTGTTCACAAAGGTAACAGAGTATAACCTGAATGGTTGTAGTGAAATCAAATTTCTATCTCATTTTATATATGGTTGAGATTTCAGCCTCTGAGGATTTTTTTGTCACTGATGTTTGAGGGTTTTGTTTGCTTTTTTCCCCCTGGTGAGTTCCATGCAGTCTTTCATTGTCATTATGTCATGATTTGTGCTCACAGTCATGCTGGAAGACTTTCTGTGCACTAGAGCAAAAAGACCAGAAACAAACAAGTTATGTTTCTGAATTGTGACTCCAAATAGCCGTTTCCAAGACATTTAATTTCTGAGCAGTGGGGTTCTGAGAAAAACTAGGCTTCTTATGACTGAAGGAATTACTCGTGCACTCATCAGACACAGAGTTCATCCATGATGCAATATTTTACTGGGTCATTTCCAAGGCTGTTCACATAACAGTGACATACTACGTTTCACCAAATTCTTTGGGTGCAGTTGTGATGTTCTGCTTGTATTAGCTCTCTGCCTGTGTTAGTTTGGACATAGTGTGATCCTGTGAAATCCTTTTTGGCTTTAAATAGAAATCTCAGCTGTCATGTGGCTTCTTCAGGCATCAGCAGGATCACCTCAGTAGTATGTTGAAATTAGTTTTTGAAGTGTGAATCTTCTATTCAGGTCTGTTTCTTTCCTTAAATATTCATCTGATAATCTGTGCCATATAAGAGGCTTCAAGCTGCTACTTGAAACAGATTCACTTATTTTCTCAGAGCAAATGAAAAAATGGCATTTTTCTACTGCCTACCTTTTTTGTGTTCTCACATAAGGGAATTAAAAATAACTACAGTTTACAATATCAGACACATTTACCCAACTGATCTTGGATTAAGCCTGTGAGATGAGTGCTTTCTGTACTAGTAAACTCCACTGAAAGATGATGTGCAGCAAAAAAACCCAAACCGAAACAACAACCCAAAAACACTTGAGAAATATGTTAATAATTTCTGGTGAGCCCTGAACTGCAGGACAAAGAGGACAAAGGCATGTGTGTCACATCACAGAGAATGGTTAATAACTCTGTGGGCTTGTTTAACTCTGGAAATGTTTCTTGCTGTCTGTTTGGCCTGTATTGCATTAGCTCTTGCACTTTTTGTTCCTACCCTAGTTTAAAGGGCTCTTTAAATGATTTTAACAAAGTCCTGAATGCTTCTTTCAGCTATTCCCTTACTTGCTTTTTCATTTAGAGGTTGCAAGGAAGGAACTAAGCAGTGAAGTGTTCTGTTTTATATCACAGCTTCTACTTAGTTTGTTTTCACTCATCCCGGGAAATGCTCAGGAACACTTACCCGATATCCTGCAGCTGTTGTCACATCACTCTAGATTAAAGGGGAATCTCCTAAATTCAGTGGGATCTGGAGGCACCAGCCATAACCTACAAAGGTTGCTCAAGGTAAAGATCAAGTCTGATGTGTGGTTCTTAATTTGTTGTGTGTTTTGTGTTCACATTGGGAAGCCTTCTCTCCTTTTTTCCTCTGGGAGATAGGAGAATACGTTTTCTCAAACTTTTACTGAGTTTCAGAACATACAAAGCAGTGTTAACTTACTGAAGTCTCCTTATTTGACTTCTTTACTTTAATAGAAGTCCTCTGTTCTGATAAATTTTTTGTCAGAATTGAGTGGGTTCTACTCCTGTTATTGTCTTTAGGTCTTTCAAGTAGTTGGTAGTGGAAAGGGGCCTCTGTAGATTGGATTTAGATACCCTCAAAAGCTGTGAAATGCTAAAATCTAGAGCTTCAACTTGAGCTGTAGCTGGTGATGCCAGTAACGAAGTCATTCTATACTCAGTCTGTACAATACTTACAGGTTATTGTAGAGCTACATAAGATTGTTAGCTACTTCATAACTTTGGTTTTGCAGCTGTAGTTTTGTAAAGGGCTGCAGAAGTTTACATTCATAGGTTTGTAAGGATCACTTCTGCTTCACTGAAACCTGAACTTTAGGATGGGGTTTGCATATATTGTACTTTCAGGAGAAAACTTGGCTAATCCTTACAAACAGAGGTGGAGGTTTTGAGCTGCCTTGTTGAGACTGATAAGAAACAATCAGTGACATTGCCCCATGGAAAGGCTGTTAGGATATTCTGACAAGAAACCCTTTTGCATGACTTTCACGAAGCCATTCAAGGGACAGTTCTCTCATCTTTCTGCATGTTGCACTTCACAATCCACAGTGTCTGGTTTTGGGTCCATGCAGGGAGGTGATGTTACAAAGCTGACAGGTGATGTCCTGTGCAGTGGCTGCTCACAGGATGTCCTGTGGCCATAACAGGGTAAACCCTGAATGGTTTATCCTCTGAGAAGGGAATCTGCCTTGCAAGAGGAAACTCTGGGCATTTTCTCTTATAAATTTTGTGTGTTTTTACTGCTTCCTTAAAATGAACTGAATTGTTTTGGTTTTTCTGTTGGTTGATACCATCCCCGTGATGTAAATAGTATGCATTTTCCCATAGGTTCAGTGATAACAATATATTTAACATGAGATCTAGCCACATTTCTGCCTGAATCCAGTTTCACAACCTTTGAGCTTTAAAGCCACACAAAAGGGCTAAAAACCCTCAATGGTGGGGAGGGGAAATAAAGTTTGTTGGTTGCTTGCATTTTGGGGTTTGGTTTTTTTTAATTAGGATTAGCAATTCTCAAACTCTTACTTCTTGACCTACAATGTCCCTCCTGGTGATCTATAATATTAAAGTTTCTTGACAGGTTGAGTTTTTTCCTTACCAAGTTGTTGGAAGATTGGTCTAATATCAGTCCTCTCTTCACACAGGTCAATGTGGAACAGAAAAAGGGTTTTTCCCTTCAAGAGGAACCAAATGTAACTACTTCTAGTAGTTTGAGGAAATCTATACAAATTACAGAGAGCAAAAAGGACTGCTCAGAGGAGGAGAATAAATTCACCTCCATGCCAGAGTCTACTTTTCTCCTCTCTGAGAAATGCAGCCTCCTGAAAAGGAAGTGCTGTTCAGAGGAGATGCGAAATGCTGAGGTGCCCTGCAAACTGATGAAGAAAGGTATGTTTAATGATAGGACAGGTTCCATGGCATGCCACCCATGGACTCTTTTCTTCTATAAGATTCTGATAAACAGGGACCAAATTACACTTTGCTTTTTGTATTTTCTCTTTTGTCTAATCAAGACATGCATGTTGTGGAAGTTTTGCTGTGTGTAGAGAGAAAGAATCTAAATAGGGGCTAAGAAGGTTGGGTCATGTGCTTTTCTCAGCAGAGCTCTGAATCTTTTAAGAACATCAGTGTTGCACATGGTCTTAGCACTTTCTATAATAATTTTAAAAGTTTAAAAGTACAAACTCTACTTGTTCTTGGTATCTGGCCTTGTTTTCATGCTGTGGGATGTATTTACAATGGTATGAGAGAAGAAATTGTCTCACTTTAGACTTTCAGCACTAACAAAAAGTATTTTGACATTGATTGCTAATGCAAGGCCAGATTGATCCCTCTGTAAGTGGGTATAATGTGACCAAAATTAAGGGGACATGTGCTGATTTGTGCTAAGGCTGAATTTGAAGCTTTAGAAATTAGAAATTTGAAGCTTTAGAAATTACTCTAATGATGCTTCATGGTACAGTTAAGTTGCAAGTATATACAACACACATTTAAATATCAGATGCTGGTGTAAATACATGAGATGGCATTGTGCTTACATGGTTCTGTTCAACTACTTTTTTTTTTATTATTATTGATAGACATAGTTGATATTAGGGAAAATAGTACTGGACAGCATATTCCATTTGAAGTTGTGGATCCATCAGATTTGGACTGCTCGCTGTGTATGAGGTATGTTCTTTTCTCACAGGTATCTATAGCTTTCCAGCTGTATCTTCCTCCCTTTTATGACCTAGAGATTTTCTAGCTTACTTGGTACTTGTTTTTGCCTGTGACATGAAATTAGCTTTTACTGGGATTGTTGCTCCAGTGGTGCATTTCTAGACCTTTGGTTCTGAGCAGTGTTGATGAATGGGGACTCTCTGATCTTCTCTGGGCTAGTGATTGCTTTGGAAAGAGCACACAAAGTCATGTGGGGGTTAAGCATGTTAGTGAAGGTGTCTGAAAGATTTGCTCTCACCACTGACACAGTGCACAAACCCACAGTTGTCACCTGGGAATTTGTGGAGCTGTTTGTCAGAAAAGCACAAAATACCTAAAGAGACCACATGCAGTGAATATCCTGAGTTTCCATGTGAAGTAATATGTTGCTGCTATTGCAATAGGAGGCTCTTGCAAGTAAGCAAGGCTAAGTTTTAACTCCTGCTTAAGAGATGAGTTCCTCACTTTACTGAGGCAGTCACTCCATTTGCTTGAAGATTTCTTCTTCCAGTTAAACAACAGTTATTCTTGGGAACAGCAATGGCTTAGTAAAACAAGTAGGAGTTGTCAACTGCATCTATTTTACTACTTGTTTTGTACAAAATATTTTCACTTTGGCAAATAGATTATGTGGAGGGTTTTTAGTGATTTAGAAATATTGGGAAGGTGTTCCATTTGCTGCAGTGTTGCTTAGGTTGTTCGGTTGTTTTAACTACCCAGATTTATCTATAATTCATGTTGGGGTTGGTTTTGCACAATATTTTTTAATTCTTAAATAGCAGATAGCCTCTTTAGGGATTTACTTCTGAAGGCTTGTGTTTTGAGAAATCTGGATTTTGTTGTTTGTATGCAGAGGAGGAGGCTTCAATTTGTTTCAGACAAACTGAAAGCTTTGAGGACCAACTGCTGTATTGTCTAATTTGCTTCTGCTTGGAATAAATCAGATCTGCCCCCTCTCCCTCTGCCTGTCTACAGCTGAAATATGTTCCAAAAGTTTGTGCAGCTGTCAAAACACTCAATAGTGCAAAGAGCAAAACTTTCCTCTAACAAAGCCACACAATTAGTCTTAGATGGTGTAGTGATTCTGCTTGTTTATCATTGTGTCCACAAAGCATTTTTCAGATGTTTTAAATAAAATTAATTAATCCTACTTTCTCATCCCCTCTATGTTAAATCAGAAACAGCCAGACTACAATACATTTGTAAAGCAATTAGCCTAAGGATTACTGTTTCCCTTATAGAATAGAGGATGGTTTAGGTGCTGTGCCTGGAATTGTAGTCCCAAATGCAGGCCTTGCCTTCAGAAGGATGTTAGCTTTGTAACATCACTGCACAAGGAGGGCTTGTGCTCAGGAAAGCTCTCCTAAGATCTTTCTTGTTATTTATGCAGACCCATTATAATTACTTCCTGCCATGTTCTTCAGAAGCGTTTTGGGGCTTTGGTTCCTGAATGCTTTGGACTAATTACCCAGTAACCTACTGACCTGTTCACAATTAACTGCAGGAGCTGTTATTAACCTGCTTGTCTGATGGAGTGGCAAAAATGTTATTGATCTACCTTTGCTCCAGCAGCAAGCAGAAAATACAAAGTGGTCAAAGCAACGTACTAGTGAGAAAAGAATCTTGTTATTCTGCAGCAACTTAGTTTCTGCATTACAGTAGCTAAAAAAAAAAATAATATCATGACAAGTCTTGGTGTGTAGTGTTCCTTTCTGCAAGTCATGGAGTGTGTCCAGGTCCACTTAGAGTTGTTAGGAAAAGCTGCTGCTGGCTTTTGTTGGAGCTAGGGCAGACTCAGAAATATTAAGAGGAGTATCTTGTCTTTATGTTACATTTCAGATGAAGTCAGTCCCTACCAAATAATTACATATGCAATGCAGTGCTTACTGGAACATGGGGTAGAATTCAGTGTTTCACATAGTTTAAGTGAGTTTTCTGTTCATGAAACAGTTAACAACTGTTTTCAATTACACCTTTAAGTTGCAATAAGATAGGTGTGGCATTTTAGATACTATTTCATATGTTCCATTGCTTAAATGTCAATGTTTTTAGTAGCTAATGACGTTTAATGAGCTCTCTATAGCAGTCTTGTTAAAAGCCAATTGCTTTCTTCAATACACTCATCAAAGATGCTAATAAATGTGGGTTTACATGTTTTTATTTCCACATGTTTAACAGAACATGGTGTACTGTTCTGATAAACTAATGCTTTTAAGAAAAATTATTAATTCACTTAAATTATAATGAGACTAGTATTTAAGACCTTAAAATGTTCAGACAGTATGTTATAAAATACAGTATATTCCAGACTATTTAGTTTCTAGATTTGAATTGTTTATCTTTTTAAAAAAAACTTCTGTATTATTTACATCTCCTTAAGGTCTTTATTGACAAGGAAACATGGCTTTGCAGTATTACATAATCATAATAAGGAAAAATCTTTACATGAAAATAAGTGTCATAGAGGTCCTTGAAATGGGTAAATAAGTACCATGATACTTTGAAGCCCTGGCCTTATATATTTAAATATTATTCCAGATAAAACATGAACCTCCTGTCACTCATTTTCCAGAAAAGCAGTCCCTTGAAGGTTAAAAACTCTATTAAAAAAAAATACCCATTAGAGCTGGCAATAATAGAATCATGCCAAGTCCCAGTTTATTGTAATTACTCATGTGGGCTATTACTGCAAATAGGTATTTTGTGCTTAGCTCTACACATAGAAGTAATCACAAAATTTCAGTAACAGTTGTGCAAGTATTGCTTGATTTCATTAGTGAAGTCAGATGATCCAACTTCTGGGCCTGTTTATTGCTCACACAGAGGAAAATTAAATGCTGGCTTGTTGGAAGTTTGTGACAATATTGTCCCTCACATTCACTGAAGTCGGAGTTCATGGGCTGCCTTTCATGTTGGGTGGCAGTAACAAAGTCTGCAGGCTGAATAAATACAAAAGTTGGTTGGAGAAATTAAAAGCAAGAAGCGACTTTATCCCTGTAATAGTCAGTAGTTAAGTTAATGAATGAATTCAGCTTTTTTTTGGTAGCAACTTTTTTCTTTTACTTTAGTACACGATATTGTTGTCTTTTTGCTCTTGGATTTTCCAATCCAGGCTCTTCTATGAACCTGTCACTACACCTTGTGGACACACCTTCTGTCTCAAATGTCTGGAGAGATGCCTGGATCACAACCCAAAATGTCCCCTGTGCAAGGAAGGACTCTCAGAGGTAATACTTGGATGTTTTCAGCATAAGTTCAAGTGCAAGTGATAGGCACCACTTCACCTCCAGACAGCCATGATATTTCCCAACACAAAAGAAATATTATATATCTCAGGAAGAATGTGACTTTTAAAATGCTCTTGTGAGTTGCCAAGCATGGCTGGTCTCTGTTCAAACCTTAGGACCAGGCCTGTAGTTAGAAAATCTGTAGGTGATTTTTGCTTTCCAGATTTCCTAAGTGAATGTCTGTGACACAGGGAATAGTTCAAAAAACAACTCTTCAGTGGCAAGTTTGACAGATGATAGAATCACAGACATCAGAAAATGGGGTGGTGCCCTTTGCACAGGCACCATACACTGTGAAGTGCTGGATGTTCTAACTGCTTGTGTGTGTTCTTACTGCAGTGCTTGGCTATGAGGAAATACTGTAAAACAGTGCTAATGGAGGAGCTAATAGCCAGATATCTTCCAGAAGAACTCACTGAAAGGAGAAAGATTTATGAAGAGGAAATAGCAGAGCTTTCCAAGTACGTAATCCATTTATGTAAAATCCCATTTCTAATTCTGCTGCTGTTAGCTGTGAGTGGCTCTGGCTGCTGTGGAGCATGAGCTGAGATGCTGATGGGGCTTCTTTCTCTGTACCATGTGAATTCAGAGAACAGGGTCCAGGGGAAACTGTGCTTGAGTGAGCTTAAAAATTAGACACTGTGCTAAAGAATAAAGAGAAGTAGAAGAAATCCAGAAAGTTGCGTTATAAACAAAGTACAAAGCAATGTGTCTGCTTTCAGTGGACCTCTATAAAAGGCACAGAGTGAGAAGTAGTCTGACAGGATGAGGTTTGGAATATACTGTCTAGGGAAGAAATGGGACTAAGGGAAATAAAATAAATAAAAGCAGTTCTAGAGATCCAGTAATGCTTTCACAAGCAAATCCAGAAAGCTCAATGAATAAATTTGTCTGCTATTAAGTGGTATATAATTTTCTAGAGTATTTAGTCAGTTAAAGGGAAAATAATTTTAGCTTTTACCATTCCATTAAGAATGGAATTAAGCTTTTACCAATAATTTTAGCTTTCTTTATTCCATCACAAATTTTATTCTAAAGATGCTATAATTTCTATTTAAAGATGTCATAATTTTAAACAATACGAGACTTGTTATTGATAAAACATCATTTCTGATTTTTCCTTTCTTTCTTACAGCCTAAATAAGAATGTTCCCATATTTGTGTGCACAATGGCTTATCCTACAGTCCCATGCCCTTTGCACATCTTTGAGCCATGCTACCGGCTGATGATCCGGAGGTGCATGGAGACTGGCACCAAACAGTTTGGGATGTGCATCAGCGACCCTGTCAAGGGGTGAGTGAAGAGCTTGGACCATGTGGGGTACCCACCTAGTCTGGAGCCAGTGGAGAGGTGCAGAAAGGTCCATGGCTGTAATACTTGTGGCAGTTTTCCAGCAGAGAAAGTTTCTTCCTGATTGTGCAGGTTAAAGACATGGAGGAGACAGAAGTTTCTCTCTTGAGCACTTCTGACTAATATGATGGTCTGTTCTCTCAAAACACTCATAACTGAATGTGTGTCACATGTGACTGAGCTGCAGACCTCCTGTAATGCATGAAAAGAAAGTGTATTTTTCTCCTGCTTTTAAATCTGCTGACTGCTTTGGCACAAGAAATCAAAATGGCAGTAAAGTGTGTTCTTGGGCTAAATTTCCTTAAATTATGGGATATGTTTATATCCTTTATATATTTATAGTGGAGGCTGCAGAGGTATAACAGGGCCTTCATAAGGACTGGCTGAGCATTTCCTTTGAGCCATTTACAGTCTTAGGTAATTTGACTTCAATGTTTGACTTTCTATTTAGCTTTTCTTCCTTCTTTTTATTCTATAAACTTACTGGGTATGTATTCTCTGTGAAAATTATGATTTGCAGAAAATACCCACCTGCAAAGTAAAATCTGCTGAAATTGTGCAAAAACTTTTTTCTTCATAGATTTCCTAGTCCTTCCATAATGCCAATATTCTGAATTGCACTTGTCTTTCTGTACAAATTGACTGAACATATTAGGATTATGGAGAAAGTGTGCTTGTGATCTGTGTATCTTTCTGTTTCATAAGATGTTTCCTGTATTCCAAAACATCCAGTTAGCATTAATCAGATTAGACAGTCTGAATCTTCCTGATAGTTTTGCAAACAATTGTGGAATAATTTGAACTACAGCAGGTCAGTGCTATGAACAATAGAAATGAGCTGACATTGGTAAATACCTTTGTGGCAGTGACTGGCTGTATGGCAGCTCTGTGGAACTCAGGGTGGAGAGAATAAGATTTGTTTACTTGCCTTTGTTCTGATTTCAATAGGTTTGCAGATTATGGCTGCATTCTGGAGATAAGAAATGTTGAATTCTTTGCTGATGGTCGCTCTGTTGTAGACAGCATTGGCAAGAGGAGATTTAAGGTGATCCAGCACAGCCAGCGTGATGGATATAATACAGCAGATATTGAGTACATTGAGGATCAAAAGGTAGATTTAGAAACATTTCATTTAAACTGTATTGCATATGAAATTCTAAGCATGTATGTTTTTAGGGAGCTCTTTTATTGGTAGAAGTTTCTAATAAAACGAATTGTGGTATTTAATAACTGCTCATGGTTAAGGTGGGACACGTACTAGTTAGCACAAGCATGCACACACACACTGCCCATGTACTGGAGAGTGTGTGCATGCTTGTGCTAACTAGGATGAAGCTACTGGAGAGATATTTGTTTCCTGGAAGTATTTATCAGAGGACCAGACTAAGTGAATCCAGGATGAGATCTTACTGCTCTTCTAGACAGAATACCTGCAGTTTATAAGAGGGTGGAGGGGGAACCTGACACCATTTGTATGGAAGTCAGTTAAAAAATTTCCATTCAGGTAAGAAGCAGCAGGATTGGGTGCACCATAACCTTCCAAATTGCTTGCATTAATTCTTAAAAGCTTTTGGTATGTAATAGGAAGATAAAATGTCTACTCTGAGGCTCCACTGATTTTTTTTTTTTTCTTTTTACAAAGCTTTGCACAATCTTTTTTTTCTGTTTTTGTGCAATATTTGTCTAAAGGTTTTTTCATGAAACAATCCAGAAACTGCAAATTCTAAAAATAGATATTTTTGATTTAGAATACAGGCAAAGTGAAGAATTTGGATAGGGGAGGGTCATCAGAAGGGGAAACACCAAATGAGCTCTCACTATTTATTCCAGAACTCTTTTGGCATGCCTTTTTTTTTTTCCTTTTCCTTTCCCCTACCCAACCCTGAAAATCCTATGCCTTCCCCAACATGCAGACTGAACTAACAGTAACCTTCCCCCTCTCATTTCTCATTGCAGGTGCAAGGACAAGAGTATGCTGCATTACTTGTTCTCCATGACTCTGTCTATGATCAGGCCTATACGTGGTTTAACTCCCTCAAGCAAGCACTCAAAAGTCGAATTCTCAGTCATTTTGGTCCAATGCCAGCTAAGGATCCTGACCCACAGGTATCCAGAATCAGTGGCTTATGTAACTTTTAGGGACAGAAATAGCAGGGATATCTGATAAGCTGGCAGGCATTGTGTTTTAAGATGAAAATATGAATTCTGTGCATTTACCCCACATAAGCTGAGCCTGTAAATTCTGTTGCCACAAACCTGTGGTAGCATAGTTGCAAAGAAAAAGTTCATATTTAATGTTGATAACTTTCTGAGACTATTTATCTTACTGCATTAATCTCAGGAGTCTGAACTGCCTTTTTGCCTGCTCTACTTCCCCAATTAAATGACTGAGACTAAATAGGCAACTGGAAACTTGTTACTTTTGTTAAAGGACTACAAATGATGGGGTCATAAAATAACAGAATATAACAACAAGAGGTAAATATGAGGGAGTGTCATAAAGTATGGAGAAGGAATCCCAAAGATCTGGGTCAGTAATAACATAGGAAAAAAATAGATTTAAAAAAATCCAGAAGGCCCAGCCTATAAATTATTGCTAGTAATAGAAATGCATCCTATTTGAACATTCTATTTTTAAGAAAGGTGCCACTTGCTTGTAATCTGTTTCAGGCCACCCAGTAATCACAAGCCATTAGGCTGGCAATGAAATTATCTACTAGCTACGTTGCTATCAAAAACTCTGTTTTCAGCGTTAAATCCTCAAAACCAGGACCTTACCAGCTGTATGAATCCTGGCTTCTAATTTATTTTTTTTCCCCCAACTACAGGCAAACCCCAACGGGCCAGCCTGGTGCTGGTGGGTGCTGGCTGTCCTTCCACTGGAGAACAGAGCTCAGCTGCCGTTCCTGGCCATGAAGTCCCTCAGGGACCGCCTGAACGGCATCAGACGCGTCCTGACCTTCATGTCGCGAGCGAGGTCGCGGTGATGGTGAGGAGCAGAGCTGGGGAGGCTCCCCCAGTCCTTGACTGCAGACTGTCCCTTGTAACTTCATCTAGCTGCAATAATGTCTTACAGATTGGAGTGTCAGGACGTTTCAAGCCTGAATTTCAAAGAGAATGACTTATAAAGAGCAGGGGATGTTTATGGATACTTCAGTAGTTTCCATTTGGAACTGAGACGAATATTCAATCACTGCACTGCTAAATTAATAACAAATGTGATAGAACAAAAAGTGATCTTGTTTGCCATAAACCTTTTAAAAATCTTAAGGGTTTTTTAATTTATTTTATTTTTATTTTTTAGTGGATAAAGGATAAACTGTGCAGTTTAATGTGAAGCAGAAATAATAAGGTTAATGCATTATTTCAGTGAACTGCAAAGTCTTTTATTCAAATGGTTCAGGTTTTATATAGCATTGTGTAAAATAATGTTCACAACTTCTGTTTGATAATTTATTTTTGCACTATGATTTTTTTGTTTCAAAATGTATATTATTTATGTGTTCATTCACTAAAGGAAAGTGAGCTGCTCTATTTATAGTGTTTTTACCCTGTATTTATGACTGGGGGCAAAAATGGTGATTCTTGCAGTGCACAAGCAACTGCTTTGATAATTTTTCAGTTATTTGTGTTCAAATACTTTGAATGTTTTTCTACTCATCCCCAGTTCTGTTGTAGCTTAAGAACACCCCCAAAACATCCTGCCTTGAAGTCTTTGAATACACAGATTGTCTGAGTTAATTCAAGCACAGCTGTTGAAGGTTCATCCTATGCTTGTGGCAAGGTTCCTGATACAACCAAACAGTCAAGCACCTGCTTAAGCATGTGTTTGGGTAAATTCAAGTACTGATGGTTGATGTCAGTGGGAATTGACCATAGTGGTGACAGAAGGATCTAACCCCTAATATTTCACAGAACAGAATAACTTGAACTTGAATTTATATCTGAACTCTTTCTTGCAAAAATGGACAATGGCTACAAACAACTGCGAAGAAAGAGCTGCAATATATGGAAAGTGGCTTATCCTAGAGAAAACTGGAAGTACTGGTGTCATTTCATTGTAGGTTAATACATAGATTTATTTTTTTTTGCCCCCATCAACTCTTGTTGCTGTTAAGATGAGTTTTATTTCTTTTAATTGTTTGGTGGGATTTGGCTTTGGAGTGTGTGTCTGGGAGGGGGAGGGGGGGAGTTATTTTGAACTGTAGGACTCAGAGGGTAGTTTGTGTCACATAAGAAGGAATATGTTGTAATAAATGCTATTTATTTCACCCCGATCTTCAGGTTTCTGTTAGCTTCAAATCTCTACCCAGCCATTGTTTTTCTCTTAAGAGATTGGGTAGTGTTGCTAATAATAGTTATCTCCCAAGGAAGGCAAGTGAATTTTAGCATGATTACTTCTAGCTATAAAGCAGGTAAAAATAGGGCAGAAATGAGAACAGGAAGTATCTTGGTTTTGATTTTTTTAAAAATCAACAGTTCATATACTTGTTTTGCTGCTTTTATTGCTTACAGTGTACCACTTTCTGGGACTGCTCTTACCTCCATCTGAATTTGACTTTGACTGATTTCAATGTGAGCAAAACTGGGCCTTTTATTCTAAGCTACTGTTTTCCTTTTCAGTGGCAAAAACTAGAATGAAGTGAGAATGTTATGGAATGCTATAAATTTCCTTGGGTTTTTTTATGCAGGATAGGATTCTGCCATTTCATGCCTTTATGAAAAAAATGCAGTAGGATTTAACGTAATTTTTCTGCATGTTTTTCCATTATCTCATCAGAAATATTTATTAGTTAAAATTAGTTTCCATAAGGCTACCTTTGTTCCCCTTTTGTTAAATTCTGTAGAACTTTTTTATAAGGGTACCAAAGAAACAAATGGAAGACAAACATGTTTCACCCTTGTGGTGCACATGGAATCTGTATCCTGTTTGCATTGAGCTACTTTGGAAATGCTGTAACTTCTTTCCATACTGCTGGGTTGCTGCACTTCTTCCACAAGTGATACTTGGCATGCTGTAAACAACGTATAAAAACACCTACATGTTCTGAAGAGTACCAAGTGATGGTGGCTGACACCTGCTATGGCATTTTGTGTTCATAAGTCAACAAAGTGATTTCTACTTGTTTGGAAGTGAAGCTGCATTAAATGCAATTCTTCCACAAACCATTATGTGCTATTGCAGAGCATAAGTGTCTCATATTGCTCCCACAGGAAAAAAAACTTCCACTTTTGTCTTATCTGTGAGAAAAGGAGCTTAAATACCTAATTTAAACTGTTTTCTCACTGATGTAATTATTATTTTTTATCCTGCACGCTGTGTCTTCTGCATACTCATTCTGCCTATTTTGTTGTTTTAGAAAAGAAGTCATGGAAAGAATCCTTGATTTTAAAGATGAATATTGTCTTTTCTGTTAGCCTTGAGTAAAGCTGCCAGAATTTCCAAGCAGAGACTTGTGTACATGCCCTGCATCGTGAACACCCAGTGCATTTGTTGCAGCCTGGAAACACTGGACCTACTGCATGTAATGCAAACAGGTGATCTGCATATGCACAACTAATCAAAATTCCATCTGTACAGGTACAGTAACATTCTTGCTGGGGCTGTTCTATGGCCACACGTTCGAGATTAATGGCTAAAGTCTGTGAACTCCATCAGAAATGAAAACCAATACTGAGAAAGATATATGCTAGCAAACACAAACCTGTACAGGAAAAACTGGACAAGGAGTACCCTTAGCCTTCATTATGTTGAGATGGTAAAGTTTCAGTAATGATATTTAAAATTTAAAAAAAAAAAATCTAGGTTTGCCACACTACCACTGAGTTTTTCAGTTGCATAAATAACTACAAGGATGTAAATGCAACATTTATCACAGGCATGAATAAACAGCTGAACAGATTTAAAAATACCTTCAGTTTAATTATAGAAATAGCGTTGATCAGATAAAGTACTAATTGGGGGAATATTTTATTTAAGCTGCTCACATTTTTCTAGACACCAAACCCAGTTTTATAACCAGTCTTGCTCATCTGCTAAAACCAAAAACCCCAACAAATCATGATTCAAACCTGCATTTCCTGTGTGGTCAGAAGTATTGATTAATCGTTGTGGGAGCATAAGTAATGCATAGGCTGCTTGGACAGTAGTTCATTAGTTTTAATAATGAAGTGATAACATGGTGTGATAGGCCTTTATGCTAAGTCTTAAGTGACATTCTGGTGTTAGTTGTAAAAGTTCCTCTTGCTTTTTTTTTTTCTGTAATTACTTTAAGTGCTGCTATCTTCCATGACAATGTAGCAATAAGAGATACCAGCTGTCAGACGTGTGGCTCACCCGTCCTTCTGTCCTGCACGACTGCTCACTGACAGAACACCTCAACCATGGATTTATTAATCCAAAGATTGCTAATCAAAAAAAAAAAAAGTGGATTTGGATGTAGCAGGTCTGTCTTGATCTGTGCTGTAGAGAAAGAGGTTCATAGAGTTGGGTTCTGGTTTAGATGGTCTTTTCACAGAATCATAGAATCCCAGGTTGGAAGGGACCTCAAGGATCAGCTGGTCCAGCTTTTCTTGGCAAAAGCATGGTCTAGACAAGGTGGTCCAGCAGGCTATCCAGCCAAATCTTACAAATGTCCAATGTTGGGAAATCCAGCACTTCCCTGGGAAGATTACTCCAATGGCTGATTGTTCTCATTGTGAATTTTTTTCTTTTTAATGATTTCTAC
The DNA here is from genome assembly GCA_013397555.1 of Urocynchramus pylzowi. Taxonomy (NCBI): domain Eukaryota; kingdom Metazoa; phylum Chordata; class Aves; order Passeriformes; family Fringillidae; genus Urocynchramus; species Urocynchramus pylzowi. Next base: position 496,195 of record VZRH01014904.1, on the reverse strand, counting down.
TTGGTGCTGAAGTTTTACTGGTATTTAAATCAATGACAGGAGTTGTATTTAAATTCAATGTTTAGGAATGGAGAACATGTTCACAAACACTTATTAAAAAAAGAAAGTGAAAATTAACTATAGGGTTTTTGTGCATAAAAACCCCATGGACCTATATGCACTTAGGGTAGTGCTCCCCATTTCCCCCAAGTCCTACATCAGGTGAACACAATCCTTCTTTTCAACCCCTGCTTAGTTCTCATTTAATTCACAACTGAAACTGTAACTAGTGCAGCCTGTAATTTAGGAGCTGGGCTTTATTTCCAAAGCCCAGTAAATCACTGAAAGTCTTATGGCAATAGCAAAATGGTAGTTTGGGCAAAGTTACTCTCTTGAAACACTTTGCTAAATAAATATTGTCTGAAAGAAGAAAGAAACTAATCTGCTTAAACAGGATTAAAATGGTGGATAATAAAAGCCTGAACTATTGCATTGACTTACTCATCCAGGTATCATGTGAAGTGCTTACTGATGTTGGATTTTCATAAGGTCTAAAGTAACCCTCACATAGAAGTGCCTGTATTCTGTTATTGCCATTCTTGAGCTTTTTAATAGTCATAGCCATATATTTTATAATATAAAACATATGCAGCTTTTAATCTTTACATTCAGTTTGCAGAACAAAGGTTTACAGAGCAGAAGTGTAGCAAAAACAATGTAATAGCTTCTATAATTCCCTGATAAGGAACAGGAGAACTACAACAATGAGGAGCAAAAGACTATCTGTGTAAGATGTCTTAATTTGGAACCATATACTTGTCCAATTTAATTCCATCAAGCTATGTGGTTACAAGAGTGCCAGAAATATATCTATCAAGCCATTTTAAATAAAATGTTTTGTGGACTTGTATATTCCATTTGTTTGTAAAACATCCTTTTGTGCACTGTAATGAACTTGAAATGAAACTTAAGTTATACTCTCATATCACTGGACAGAGTACTGTTCAGCTACCTCTACATAAGTTTGAAGTAATTTGGTTTTTTTTCCAGATTTGTTTGCATTGTCATATAAAATATATTTTAAAAAATCATAGTCCAAAGAACCTGTATGTGTTTGTAGATGTACTTATAACTATGTTGTACCAACAAAGTCTGTGTGGAGAGTTGTTTCCTAATTAAAATTTTTGTCTTCTTTACTCTTTGGCTTGCATAACAACTACAGAGGCAAACAAATATTACAGGGGAGCTGCTTTTTACAGGTCTTTTAGACAAAGGAACAAAGAACAACTTCTATATCCTGCAGTCACACAACAACACTTGAAGTCAATAAGCCAAATCATACAAATTAAGTTGTTCAAACCTCAGATGTTGTAAAAGATGACAGCAGGTGCTGCTGGTTTTTGGGGGGATTTTGGGCTTGGTTTTATTTCCCCTCCTCTCTTCTTTTGTTGCTGTGGTAAAGTAAAAAGGATGGGAGCTGAAGGAAGGCATGGCTTACTGCACTACCCTGCACTTCTGTGGGCTTTGGTTCCTCTGCTGCATTACTATTTACTTTACAGGTTGCTGTGATTTAAACCTATGACCAGGATAACTTTTCATTTGCTGTCTCAGGCAGGAGTGCATCCCAGCCACATTTAAGCTGTGTCTGTGTGGTGATGAAAGGCTTGTTTTCAGTGATGACCACTTCAGAAGTTCCATAGGGCTATCAAACTCAACTTCACAGAGAAAGCTAGAGAACACCTTTATTCATAAACCTAATACTAAGAGTTTATTCTACAAAAAATATGAAGATTTGAATTTTTTTTCAAGTTATATATGTATGGGCTGCTTCATTTGCCTTGTCATTTAAGCAAGTTGTAGCATGCTTGTGGCTTGCTGCCTAAGCCCCAGCCACTGCTGGGGGCAGAGGTTGCCTTGCTGGCCTCTTATGTAAACTTGTTCAGGCTCTGCATTTACTTTAGAATCCAGGGCACAGCCTAAGGCCTATGGTGAGCCTACAAGTCATTATGTCAAAGCCTCTGTTATCTGTAATAAAATATATTTGTGTCTGATTAGAGGAAGTTTTGGTTGAAGTGCATTTTCATCAGGAAATAGTAAATAGTTAAAACTGGGCCTTTTCTTGGGAGCGTGTTGATTTAAACTCTTGTTTTTAACTCATAACTTTAGTTTTAAAAGCTTTAAGCATGGTTATAAAAAAGAGGGGTTTAGATGCAATATGAAACAGAATTTAACCCAAATATAGGATAGCAAAATATTTCCTAACTACTTTCTCACTATGTCCTAGTTTTATAACTGTACCTACACAGATTGATTCAAATGGTATTTGAAATATGCTAAAGTCATCCACACTTACATAATGTTCATATTAAAATGATCATCAGCAATTTTGGATGATTTCTATCCTGTAAAGCAGATAAAGGAAAGCCACTGCTTCCAGTCAGCCTTTGCTCCCAGTTCCCTGACACAAGACCCTTTGCTGACTTTGCTGTGCATGGGATGAGGACACTGTGCCATACTGGGCAAAGGGACATGGGACCTGGCTGTGACCTGCCACAGCTTCAAAATGCTGTCAGTAACATGCTTTTATTCTTTTTATTCTGTAAATGAGATGCCACAAAATCCTGGAACATGTCTTAATGTGCCATGGTTCTCTGTGTGACTGGGTGAAAGGTATAATGGCAACAGCTTTTATCTTCAAAAGAGGTGCTGACTTCTTAAATTCTTTAGCCTCTACTGTAGGAACCATAGATTGCCTGGTCTTTGCTCCATAGTACTCACAACCAAGGATAAGGTAAGGAATGCCATCTCTCAGCCTCTTGGCCACATGTGCAGATGAAAGAAGACTAGAACCTGCTTCACTAAACTATTGTAGGGCTAGGATGGGTTTTTAAAGGTCTTCCTGATTTTCAAACAGGCTTTTATCATCAGTCACTAATATCAAGCTCTCTAAAACCTACACAACAGAAGAACTGGTTAAGTCATGCTTACTAGACAATAGTAATGTTATTTGTTAACTACACAGATAAATTGTATATTGATACCAAAAATTAATATACAGAGGCTACTAGAAAACTGATGGAATGGACAAGCTTTGCTATGAAGACCAGCCTTCAGCTGACACCTACTAAATACTTCTCAGGACAGGATGATTTTCAAGTTGCTAAAGCCCAAAAATCACTGGCTGGAAGAATGTATATAATGAAAGTATGCACATGCTGTCAATACCTGTTTTACGCTAGCGTAACATCTTTTGTTTCAGTAGATCTGCTCTTGATTTATAATTCCATATAAAATGAAAGTAGAATTAAGCTATTTATGTAAGGGACTTTATTTATATAACTGACTTATGCTGTATTATGTGATGGCAAAAAAAACCAAGCACATGTCTCTTTTGTGTTTTCTATGAGCTACAGAAAGATTTTGTAAAAGTAACGCTAGCAATAAACAGTTTTCTCTATGAGACATTAGAAATTCATTCTCATCCACAGGAAGGTTTTATCATGAGTAGAATACAGGGTAATAGATGATACGATAATGTGGAAGGATTTTAGCAAGTCTGCAGACAGTCTAGAAAATGTGAAAGCTGCACATCACAATTTAGACTGCAAATCAGTTCAACAAAGCAATTGTTATTCAGGCTCTTCCTTGGATGAGTCAATGATTTGTACTGTGACTATTAGTACTGAATGTACCATCTAAAATTCATTTTGAAAGATTACTGAAGCATTAATGATTTTGAAATTGGTTCTACAAGTATTTTTTTTATCAATGAGAAGTCCAAACACTATCAAGGCTAAAGAGCATAACACAGGGATTTTCAACATAGTGGAATTAGGGATTTTTTTCACATGCTTTTACATTGTTTTTACTCCTTAGTGAACAATGACTATATAATATTTAGGAAATCAGGGTCAGTAGAGTAAGTGCTTCTGTAGCAATGTGGCAGACACACCTTTCATAACTCATAAAGTCACTACTGGAAAGGCACAACTGGGTCACAGAAGTGCATGGTGGGATGCTGCTTTCCAGTTATGCAACCAGGGTAACTAAAGGTTAGAGCAAGTACTTGAATAACGAGCTTTTTGCCAGAAAGAGTGGAACAGAAAAACAGTGTTTTTAAATGCTGGCTTCTGAGCAGCAGCCGCCTAACGTGTCTCGTTAGGAGTCATCAAACCGAAATAGAACCGGATGCGTCAGAACTTTGAAGAATGGCAGTTCAACATCCCAAAAGAAAAATACATCTGCTTGTATTCCAAAAGCAGATTCTACCGGTTCTCTCTTTCCCACAGATGATACTAGAGACATTTGCAGCATGCTGCTCCACTTTTTCTCCTGGCTCACTGTAACTGGCTTTATCACTCATCTCATCTTTTTCCTTTCTCCATCATCCAGCAACATTTCCTACTTTAAGGAATTCCACAGTTTGCCCTGTTCTCTTTCCTCCTTCTATGTATATGTTGCTGGATTACTTCTAATAAGCATAATTAGTGCAGAATTCTTACTTAACTTCTGACAGAGGAAAGAAGAGAGGAAGGAAATTGTGTTTCCACGCTACAATTTTCCGAGGTTTGAAAGTCTAGGACCATAGCCCAAGGGCACAAATTATGACATAACCAGCAACTAACTCCCATCAGGTTCAAGGATATTAGTTACAAAAACCAAAGGCCATTGCAAAGAGACTAAAGAAAACGGTGGTCTTTTAATCACAATTACATGTCCTGTTACAGCTGCACACCAGATAAATATATTAATCAAAATGACCTCATTTTAGGCATGCGTAGCAGTGTGTTATATAACCATGTTAAGTATGCTATTTTATTTTCCTCCCGCCAAGGAGAAATGGTATTTGTCTCACAAGAGTTCCAAATAAGTCTGGTTATAAAATGATGGAGAAAAGAACAGGAGGGAGAGACAAAAGCGAGAGCATTAATAAGCAAAATGACTCATTTCCCAAGTGCAGAGGTGATGTTACACTCCACTTCTATCTCACGAGCTCTGTAGGAAATGAATGTTGTCATCAGCAGTCTCAGCATTCCTAACGTGCCCAGTATTTCTCAGGATGGGAAAAACAGATGTGTGACAAGGATGGGCACTACATCTTTTGAGACCTCATTGGTTCACAGCATTCCTGATTTTTTTTCAAAGCTGTTTTTGAAGGCTGCCTCCACAAACAAGGATTTTGCAGAATCCCCATCACTCTTTTTGTTGCTCACTTCTTTGGAGAAAAGTGGCATTCAATTAATTCTTTTCCAGTTCTACTAATCTACTAATGATGCTTTAAACAAGCTCAAAAGCACCCTGAAAAGTAGAATACATCCCCCCACACACAACAAGGCTGAGGCTTGTCTAGATTCATACTGCACTACAGAAAAAAGGACCAAGAGGCGTACATTTTTGCAATATAAGATCACTCAGCCAGAGAACTCTGATAAGTGCTGAAAATGTGAAAAACAAATGGCAGGGTATGCATTTCCCATTTGCTCAATACACACACATAAAAGAAACACTGTGTAGGCTTCACTGCAGCATACCAGTGCGTCCAAAACTCAAAGGTTAGTTACATAAATGATAAGGCGTGGGCTTAAATGCTTCATTCAGCTTGTTAATTACTTGCTTTGTGGCCTGAGCCAATGTTCTGAAGCAGGTTCATCCAATATTGTGCTGCTTCCTCTGAATTTTCATTTACTGTATTAAGCTAAAGTGCTGGGAACAATTTGTTGCAATACCTAGGAAGAGTCTGTTTTCTTTTCAAGCAATTCACAGAACAAACTTACTCAGACTAATCCACAGATGCTCTTTAAATGTCCTTGCTATTTCAGAAAATTATGAAATTTAATTCTTTGAGTATTCTTCTTAAACAAGGGAACTGCTGGCTGCATAAATATGCATGTGTTATTGGCGTATGTTTGAGGGTTCCTTTTTTGTGTTCTTTTCAATCTACAGATCCAATGTGGGGAAATGAATGGCAATGTGTTAGAAAACTCTCAAAATGCTTATTATGTCTCTGGCAGAATATGAGAAGTTACATTTTAATAGCAGATGGTAATATTTTCACCTTCAATTCAGTTAACTGGGACACCTCGTCGATAAGGCTCTTTAATGCCATGGCTATGAACAAGACCTCATTACTGAGCAGCCCATCCCAAGCCAGACAAACCAACTATTTCCTGAGATGTGCAGGCAGAAACTGGAGTTTAGAATTCCTTACCTCTGTGGAAGTAAATCCTATTGTGTTCAGAGAAAACTGTAGTTTTACCTCAAGACGTCTCCTGAAGATTGCACCTGGGAAACCTGATATTTACATCTAACAACAGAACTTGTTTTAAAATTAAAATTTCCAAACCTGCTTTGTTTTCCGCAGTGTATACTTGCAGACAGCTTGATTTGCAACTCAGACATGGGCTAAGAAGCCTATGGAGACCTTGAATTTAACAGGTACAATAAAGTGGAAGCAAATTGAGCACAAACATCTCACAAGTTCTTGACTACCTTCATTTTAAAAATTAAGAAACATCCTTCAAACATCACCTTTCTATTTCTACATGAAGGCTCCATCTTTTCTTTCTTTGGTAAGGATGTAACTTAGAGATTTCTGAGTCACAAATGCAGATTAGCATTTGGATTTGAATTACATGTCAAAAAAAGGAGGCTGACTGAAACAGAAACCTCATCCAGTCCATTATATGGACCAACTGCAAAACACAGATCACAGCTGCAGATCTGGGCTGAAGCTCTCTGCCTGTATGGACTGCTGAGGGAAAGGTGATGACATTATCATGTTGCCACCCTATGTAAAACCTTCTTTCTGTATCGTTCCTCAGACTTTTCAGGAGTATTACTTCTGAAGTTGCTCATTCCTTTTGTTTCTTCATTTCATATTATTTTCCCTACTTCTACTGGCTTGCTGTACTTTGCACACTTCCTTATTTCCTGCCCATGGGTCATATCACATCATTTCATCAATATTTTACCAGAATTACTTCCTACTGGAATCAGTACAGATTTCTGCTTAAAAATTGATGCTGCAATATGGCCCTATGTTTCTATCCTTATGCACCTGTTCCTCTTGAGGTACGATCCCTCCATGTCTTAATAACTTCATTCTTCACATTGTTCAGAATAGCAGAGTAGTCTTAACTGTATTTAAACTATCAAATGAGTAACATTTCTAAGTTAGAACATGTATAAAAATGCCTTTTCCATTAGCAAGTGAGACTCAGCCACACTATTTAGCTGATTTCACTACACAGATCACTTTTGTCTTCAGGCTAAACATTGTTTCTTCAAACTGAAGATGAAAACTACAATTAAATATAGGCCACAGATGTTCAGAATGCAGAGGACAAAAATATAGGTTTCATAACTCAGCAGTTATGCAACCAGTTGCTTTTCACTTATCAAAATGAACGTTTAATTTTATGTTCTTATTTACCCTTAATCTAATCACAAATAAACCTGTAAGGAGTCCTTGAAATGGTGAGACTTAAAGGAAGATGTTTCTGATCCATTCTAATCTTTGATAATAATTTCCTCAAAATGTTCATTATTTTCTGATTTAACTTCATGTCCCTAAATATTCAGACATCCAGTTCTCCATTGCATTAATGAGACACCTAAATAACTTTGAGGATTTCAGTCTGAATTTTGTCACATATCTGTCAAAGGCTAGACTGTTTTAAAATTATGTCTATTATATATAGATGTTATTTACCTTACCTTCTGCATTTTATTTAAAGTATCTACCCTGACAGTCAAAGTCCTCCCTGGGACTGGCTGTGTGACACCCTGCAGCAGTGAAACCTTCATCTAGTAGAGCACAGTCATACGTTCAATAGACAAATTTTTTACAGCAGATGAATCTAGACTATGGAATTTAATCCTTTAGCAGATAAAAATGATCAGGGGAATAAGCACTTTCTGTACTTACATAAAAATCTCTTTTTCCAACTTAGCTTCCCTCTAGTAAATCACATATATTAATTCTCTCACACAGAAATGAAGCAGCAAACAAAACATGTTTGGTAAGTGGAGACAATGTAAAAATGAGAGAATGTTCTTCTTACAAATATTTATACTTTTAGCCTAGGTTTATACAGAACTTCACTTACAATATGGTCCTGCATGTCCATCATCTCTGAGAAGTTTTAAACAAGGTGGCTGACTTCTAAGCATTTTTTATATATATTTCTACCACCTCCTTTCAAATTTCAGCCTGCCAGCCAAGTGCCAAACATGCAGGTGCACACAGAGAGAACATGGTGAACTTCCAGGTGGTTCTGGATTACCTGCAAGGTGGAGTGGAGAATACAAGGGATGGGGAACAATGAGGTGGGAAATATGGAAGAGAAGATACACAACGTCTCTATCAGAGAAAACTTCTTCAGTGTCAGTATTCACAGAATTAACTTAATTATTCAGAAGACACTTGAATATTTTAGCAGTATGAGCACAGTTCCCAGAATGAGAAATACAAACTGAGCTTTGCCAGGTATTTCACAAGTTTTTTTTAACTAAGGCCAAAAAGCACTATCTTAATGATAATAACCAAAGCAGAATAGGAAGACAACAGGTTTGCCCAGAGTCAATTAAGGCACTCATTCCCACAACAAGTAATTTTTTGTGATCAACAAGATAGGCTTTGTAGATATGTCAATGTGAATTCTAGTGTGCATATGCAGAACTAGTAAGCTTTTATTTTTAAGCCAAAGAAGTTTAGTTCAGACACAACCCAGAGCCTCACAATGCGATTTTCACAGCATAATTGCACTCTGAAGAATGCAAATCAGACAAACTAAGAGGCTAAGATTTCTTAGAATAAAATTCATGTAAACAACTAGAAGAGCTCTTGACCCTTTTGCAATGTCTGAAGAACTGGAAAGCTACACAAACAAAACACTTAATAAATCTGAATTACAGCTGCTGGTAAAAAACCCTAATGAGTGTGCCTGTTCACTCTGGGTCCCCAGAGCCTCGCAAAGGCAGAATCAGCTGTTCCCAGCCCCTGAAGAAAACCTTCATTAATCTTTTCTAGGAATCTGACACGGGTCGGTTGGGTCTGTCAGGTTCAGCCAAGCTGCATGAGTCGCGTCACACGAGTCAAGAATGGAGTTTTACTGGTGACTTGGAGAGAGAGAGACAGAGAGATGGTTGTTTTAAAGACCCTATAATAGCCAGTCTGGATCTGGCAGGCCAGTTCCTCTCCACAGCACAAAGCAAGCTTCTCACAGTTTCTAAATGAAGCACAAAGTCCTTAATGCAGTTACTAAATGAGAAGTGGCATCTCAGTGGGCTGCCTCAGTGGATTAATTTTAAATGCATAATTCAATATAGACCCACATAAACCTTTATGAATAGAAATAGAGGTTATATAAGCATGTTCTTACAGCATATATTGCAAATTTAAAGGCCAGTTTGAGTATAAATCAACTCTATCTTTTATTAATATTTTCACCTTCCCATTGGTTCATTTCTCTAGCAAATGTGCTAATCAGATTACTTCCTCACTCATACATTGAGATGCCTAAAATAAAAACAGCATTTCATTGCTAGAGACCAACTTTTTTCCTCAATCCTTTAAGAAAAGTTTACACTGGGCTTATTCTGTGGAGGCAGTTTGCATCAGTGGTAGCTCAGCAAAGGCACTGAAGGTGAAACCAACATTTCACATCGGTCAAAGTCAACCATCCACAAGTCCTGCAGGTCTCACAAAGCCTTCTCCCACCAGAACATAAAAGATGCTGGACAAGCTTCCATAGCAAACCAGTGCTAGAAGGAAAATTTGCAGAACATATTCCACAAAATAAGTATCAGACAAGAGTGAAGCGGGATATCCTGTAGAAAACAGGCAAAAGCTTTATGTCTACTCCCTGCCTTCTTTGGTGCCAAAACACACACACACTTCTGGGAAACCAGAATGGAAACCTGCTTCCTATTTTCAGCCCTTCCTAGCTAGAGAAAATTTGCCTCCAAACATAGGCCTGCATTAGACACAGGCACTTCACTGCTTCTGTGACAATAAATGGTCACAGGTCATTCAGTTCAGCTCTCATTTCTGTGCTTTCAGCACACAGCTGTTAACTCATCAAAGACTTCAGAAAGCAAAAATAAACTAAGACCTACCCCAAAACTATTTTTTCCATGCTGTTGACAGACTGTTTCCAATAAACTGATTTCTTTCAACGCACATCACTGCACTACAAAGAATAAAGGAAAAAAAAAGGTTAGTTTGATGATTCCAGAAATACAAGGACAGTCATCTTTTTAGCCAGGGATTAATACTGCCTTCAAGCAAGGTAAATCCCTAGCCCAGAGAATGCCACTTTAGCAAAACTGATTAGCATCCTCACCAGTTAAAAAATATGTCTAAAGCATTAATACAATTTATTGTTAAGCATAATCAGATTACTTAGAGTCAGAATGTCAGGCTTGAGCTATTAGTAGAAATATTTATGATTATGTATTGATAGCAGCAGCTATTCTATTAGGCTTTATATTAATAGAGTGACTCCAAAATTAACACTGTTTATAAGAACAAGAAAATTGTATGGGTTTAAAAACTAAAACAGTCCTCCAAATATCTCCACACTTCGAGGAAGTTCAGATCCAAACTCGGACCAGAGCAGCATGTCTGCATTACAGCTCCAAACACACAGAACCAAAACCTCAACTTGGCTGTGGTCAGGCTGTGAAATTGCCCACCTTGGGACAGCCCAGGGGAAGGAATGCCTGCAGTGACAGACAACTTAAAACAAATTACATTCACTCAGTTCCTGTCAATTCCAGAGACTTTGGTGAAGTTGCAAAGGAGGCCATTGCTGTATGTAAACTTGAGGAAGTCAAAGAAGCCAACAAAACAGTATTTCTAGTAAGAGACTAGAAATGTTAATTACAAGTCAAGTTCTGAATGGGCTGCCTAGGAAACACTGACATATATTCAACCATTTTTATGCTGTAGGCTATCAGGCAGTGTGAATTTGGGACAATTTCCCCCAATTTCAACATAGTTCTGGCATAGCTAAGAGTAGACTTGACCTCAAGTTGTTTACTGGGATTTATTTTTGAGCAATGCAGAAACAGAAAGGCCCAATTATAATCTTATTTAGACCAAACTAATTCCATTGGCTTTAGCAGATTTGTTCCTGTCTGACAGAGCTGTTCCTCAGATCTGGAAGAAAGCCCCAAGTGCCACTTAACACTGAAATCCTTGTTGTTATTTTACATTTCTTTGGAAAATTGCATAAAGACTGTTGCTGTTTAGGTCACTCCCTAAAATAAAAAAATCTTTACTGCAGTACTGTGGTTACAGGCCCATACCGTTAATAAAAACAAATGCAAAAGTCTAGGAAAAGTGTGAGTTCTGTCTGGAAAATTGTTGGTTTTTTCTGCTCAGTCAATACAAAACTGTGTGCACACACTTCTGAAATTCCCATTCATAAGCAGAGTGACAAGACTGACAGGCTGCTAGTCCAAGGCAAAGGCATCAGATGTTCCAGCAGCTCTGGCTCTGGACACCGCCGGCATTGCTGGCTCCGCTCCTCTCACACGGCAAAAGCTAAGAAAAAGTAATTTTGAGGACTAAGTTATTATGCAACGGCCTTGGTTACATCAGCACAGCCAGGGAAACACTAGGACAGGGTGAATAAACTGAATAAACGCCAGGGCTGTGCGCCTGCGAGCCGCAGGGAGCGGAGCCGGCGGGGCAGGCCCGGCCTGAGGGACGGGGCCCGAGGGGGACGGGCCCGCCACTCCCGCCTGCTGCTCCGCCCCGCCGGGGCTCCGGCTGCTCGCCGGGGCACTGAAGGCCGAGCAGGGAAGGGAACAGGCTCTGCCACACCGCAAGTCTCCACAGAGGGGTCCAGGCATCCTTCTATGCCATCCCAGCTCCTTCTGCTATGTCGTTAGCTTTCCAGAGATACCAACTGCCCTTTTAAAGGAGTGGCATGCTCTAAAAAGCAATTAGTCAGAGCACTGTGTCTGTATACTCTCACTTTTGAGCTACTGCCTTCACAGGTGAAATCCATAAGAAAAGGATGGAATAAGATGAAAACCAACATAAACAAATTACATTCACTCAATTCCTGCCAATTCCAGTGACTTTGGTGAAGTTACAAAGGAGGCTGTTGCTGTATGTAAACTGAGCACACTGGGCCAAACTTGCAGCCATAAAGGCACCTGTAGTGCAGGAAACCCAGCGAGCCAGATTGATCAACCATGCCATGGAACACACCTGTCTGGGTAAGGACTGGCCACAGCTCTCTCAAGAGAGCCCCTGAACTGGAGCTGCACCAACACTTCTGCTGCTGTGTGGCAGGAGGGAGCTGCTGTCTGAAGGCAGAGCCAAAGGGCAGGGCCCCTCTGGGCACGGGTGCAGCTGCTGCTCAGGGGGATTTAAAGCACTCTCAGGGGTGACTGAGAATGTGGCTTCAGTGAAAATGCATTTGCTTGGAACTTCTGAGCACTTCAGATACCATTTTGGGGTGCATACCTAAGAATAAGTGAAGACCTTCACGCCCAGTAAGTCTAAGGCAAACACATGTCCCAGAGGCATTAGACTGAGCACAGCCCCAGAGCCCCACCAACCTCACTACCAGGCTTGGATTCGCAGGAGTAAGTGGTAAAACCCAACTTTTCTCCCACCCAAGTATGGTTGGACTTTAGATTGCAACATTTGTCACATCAGCCAACCCCTGAGTTATATAGTTTGAATTTGCATTACATGGTTCGCTATTAAAAAATCACACACTTTCCTGAAAGCTTTTGTTCCACTTTGTTTAAACATCTTTTAAAAGGGGCCTAATCCAATTTGTCCAGTGAAGAGCAGGACTAGAGCCACAATCTGCCTTTGGACAGGCCCCACGAGGTCAGTCCAGGCCTCAGCCCACACTGAACCATGAAGGAGTACTTTGCAGAATTTGGGCTTTGGTAGCAAGTAATGCTCTGAAATTATTAAATAAATAGCAAATAAGAACTGATATTGATTTTTCTAGCATTTTACACACAATTATTTTGTGATTATTCTACCACAGTATGTAGTACATCTCACAGCCAAAGCTCTTATTTTATAAACAATGCAAAGTAAGGAGACAGTTATTTTTTTATAGGGATCATAACACTAAGGATGTTTATGTAATAAATTGTTGTTTAGTCAAAGTGGAAGAAAAGCCCCCACAAAATGAGGCTCTGTTCTGATTTCTTTTCATGCAACTACAGATGAGGTCATTCATCTTTGGGCAGAACTCCCTTTACAAATTAAATGCTGTACTAAAACATATATTTATTCCTCCTCTTTGAAATATGTATGACTCAGGATCCAAACTGAGTAAATGCCTCTTGTGTTTAAAACACAGCTCTAGTTTAATGTAGATATATCCTAATTTGTACATCTAGCCATGACAGAAATGTCACTTTATTTACTCCTGTATGAATAAAATATATTCTACATATTTCTACAGCTCACAAAGTCCAGTGCAGTTATTTCATCCCACAGGCACAACTGGTAAATTTGCACCTTTGGGGTGCAAGTCACCCCTGCACTGCTGCTCAGTGACTGTCACTTTACCTCCTTGCCCACGTCACCAGTGACATAGACATTTAGCACAGCCTGAGTGTCACCCGTGAGGAGCCAACCAGCAACATCCCCTCCTGCTTTGTCAGCTCTGAGCACTGCCAGTGACACCATCAGGGGAGGCTGCTGCATGGAATTTCAACTCTATGGAAACACAACACAGCCTCAGGACTTCGACCTTTTCCCATACATTGCTGCAGTTGCTACAGTGAACTTATTGTGTAACTTGGAAGAAGCTACCTCAATGCCACAGAAACATATTCCTAAGTAATGTGGAAAGGCTCTAATTTTAAAGCAGTTAATGTCACCCTTCTGTGTTGGAAAAATACCTGTAAATCAAAACCAATTTGGAGTCAGAATGGTATAATAGAGAAAATGCAATGAAGTATTCGTTTAACCACATAGATTAGGGTGAACTTTGAACAAGGGTTGCCACTATTGACAGGTGATCTCGCATTTGTCAGCTTTTCATCCAAATTCCGTAAAATAGGACTGACTACAAAACAGGTTAAGTAAAAATTGGGTTTGATCCCCCAAATGAAAAGGAAGAATGCTTACAGGGTGAAGTGATTCTGAGGCAGAGAGAAGAAAGGCTGGAATGAAGCTTCCAGGTACCAAACAACCTTCTCCATGTAGGTTATTTATATAAATCAATCTCTTCCTCTGACTTTCTGTTTCTACATCATACAAAATTATATAAATTAAATACTCTGTGCTTCACCCATTTCCATACCTGTCTCTTGTTTAGTGACTAACTTGGCTTACAGATCAGTCCAAGACTTGACAGTTAATAATCCTGTTTAGATAATCTGCCTCCAGATTCTTCTTCTTTGAACTGCCTCTAAAAAATAAACAGCTATTAAAATAGTTTCTTTTTAAATCACTCCTAGCACAATGAGAATAAAAATAGCATCTCACATTTTCCATAGTCAATAATCTGCCCCTCAAGTCAGAGGAAGCTGCTAACGTTTGGCTTAGCTCACTCCTGAGAAGTTGCATTTTTAATGCACAGATCATACAGCAATTTCTTTTAAAGTGCTGCTCTGCTGTGGACTTGATCAGCAGCTCACAACAGGTTTGGATTTGCAGAGCAGTCATGGTGCTCACCTACTTAATGTGATTCAAAGCAATGAGGTCTGGTATCCCTTACGTGCAGGAAACCCCACTATTTAAAGATTCCTTTCAGTGCCCTTCCTTGGGCTTAGATCAATCCCACTATGGAAGAGTAATTTGAATTGCAGCTTCCCACTCTAAGCCTTTCATTTCTCAAGCTGAACTTTCACTCCTCATCAAGCCATGCCCCTTCAACTACCCAGCTGGAAATACCTGAGTAACCTTTTTGTTCTGGGCAGATGCATGGGTTTGTGTTCCAAAACCAGAATTACAGTTTATTTGATCTGCCTACTTCCATAGAAGACATAAAAAGCTGTTTTCAATGACAAACAGAGGTTTCAGTGAACCTCTGCACCAAGAACTATCCCAGGCTGTAGCCTATAACAAATATTGATACTTTGGGTGCAATATTTCCTGACAACATAGAGGAGACAGAATTCTATAGTACAGCAAGCAAATCAAGGCCAGAATTTTAAACAGATGCTTAGATTCCCCAAGAGGTTCCACATCATCATTACTAATATTTTGCTGATGACTGATGTGACAAATTTGTCAAATCTTATAACCAGGATAAATCTCTAACAAAATTGTAGGTAGGCTATCAAACACTGGAGGAAAAGACAAAGAGAAAGGTTTGCCTTTTTTATTAGGCTGCTAATCACATCTCTCATTACCTGTATCCTTCAGATCTATCCTCTTCCAGGAGCAGTTCTAAAGGACAGAGTATCCTCACAGGCTAATGTCTTTCCTGTATTGATCTGAAAAGCACTTAGGAGAGCAGGTGGCACACACTCAGGAACTGCAGCTTTTCTGAGCTGAGAATTTCTACTGTAATACTTCAAAACAAATTACATCTTTTATTTTAGACAGCAGCCCTTAAGAAGACATAACATAATACATTTGGGGGGCCCTCTCTATCCAGACTTCTACATGAGAAGGCTGGTGTTTGGTGCTTTCCTCTCATTGTAACTGTGCAGGAACACACACTGAAATCCTCCCCCTGCGCTGCTCAGGGATGGCACCAGCACCCTCTGCTGCCACACAGAGCCAAGTCGCAGGCACAGGGAATTCAGACAGTTTCCTGCATCCTCCACTACAGATTCTGAGCCACAAAACCTCACAGTGACATTCTGCAATGAGCTCTGCACTTCAACACAGCTTATTTTCAAAGAGAGTGACTGTGTCTGACTATATGCTTCCTAAAATGAGCTTATTATATTAGTTATTTTTACTCACTGAACACCTAAAAACTACACTAGAACAAGAAATCAAAATTCTAATAGAGTTACCAACTTCTGTAAATGCAACAATAAATCACTGATCTTTCAACATTTATCTAATAAACTCCTCTTCTAACCTCCTGTGATTACATAAGATTCAGTTTTGATGTTTTCTCTACGTGCTTTTTGTTCTCTTAGTTGCAGAGAGACTTGAAAACATTAACTGCAGAAATCCAGAATGCAAGTGTATTTCAAATATACATCACATGATTCTCTAGTGTTTACCTTCTTTGTTAAAGCTCTCCAAAAATCTCCTAGAGCAGCTTCTTTTAACACACACAAACAAGCATTTTCAAGGCTTCCTATGACCACGAGTGCCTGCCCTCAAACCAACCCTTCACTGAAGGAGCAATAACTCCAGAGCAACAGGAGAGCCATCAGCACTCTCACAATGTTTTAAACTTAGATTCAGAAAGGTTCTTTAGTCTGACCAGCTGTGTTGATCAGTCTTAAGTCACACAAAATGACCCCAAAACAAAATCTATGCAGTTTATCCATGTACAGAGTCAATATTGACCAAAGACCTATTTTTATTTCTTCCTGAATGAATGAGGGCCATCCATCCCTCTTCCCAGAAATGATATCATCATCACTGGTAACAGCATTTAATAGTAAACCAAATAGGATAATGGAGTACAAAAGGGGTTCCTTCAAGACAAGGATTACAAAAAAATATATACATACCAAACATAAAAGACAGGAACAATATTAAGATCAAGAGGAAACACAGGGAAAGAGAGATTATAGTATCCATTGCAGTACTTTGGGTGAAGAATCACAATCCACATTAACAGAATGAGAATAGAGTTTGCTAAATATAGAAAGGCCTGTATTTTACACAGGGTCAGTAAGCTTGTGGTAGGATGACAACTGTACAAAACTCCAGGAATCAAAGCTGAGTAAATTCTTTTACATTACACTCAAAAGTTTCAGAGAAATACAAATGTTTCAGTTCTTTGTAAGGAAGTATATGTTTCCTAAAGCAGAGAAAAAGAAGAAACAAAATAGGCATCGATTACCAAGCCACTCCTTGTTTCCTTACCAAGTGAAACTCCAATTCTTTCTGGTGTTAGTCCAGAATAAATATTATCTAGAGATTCTGAGCCTTCCTGGGCAAGTAAGTTTTCAACTACATTAGAAAAAAAATCACAGTCTAGCTCCTAGTTAATACTGTTTTCAATTGCAAAAACTACATATTAAATTCAGGCCAAAACTGGAAGATTAAAGTCTTGCTTGAGCTGATCTGAAACCAAATTTCTTTGGTTTGCAGTTAATCCTATCAATAGATAATATTTTCCTTTAAAAATTCTGACCAACTTTCCAGCTAAAAACAGTCAATCAGCTTTCAAATTTTGCACTGACTGTAAACAAAAACTACATAAACGTGCAATTCTGCAAGAATGGAAGGATCAGTAAGTGCCACTGTCTCTTAAGCCACCAACATCATTTCACAAAGCTTATTTTTCAAATGTCTGCATCCTTCAAAGTCAATAGCAAAACTTTTGGGAGTTTGAGTGAATGCAAAGCCAGGCCCTGAGAGAATAATCCTGCTGCAGCTGCACATTCTCAGACTGATGTTGAGTTAATGGTTAAAGACTGATGAGACAAGAAGGAAAGCAGATGCCCCTTTTATGACTAACATTACATATCATTGACTAAATATACATCCTTATGAACATGGAGAGTGGCATTTCTTGAAAAGAAGGTGCCACTTTCTAAGGAGCAAGTTCTCTGCCAACACACTCTTTAAGAGAGACAATTGGCTGAGAAATCTTACCAAAAAACCATCACTATTTGCCATACTTAAAGAAAGGAAGGATTTTTTTTTTAGTAGAATGTTTAATTTACCCAGATTTCTAAAGGTATAAATAAAAGCAGGCACGTGCTACAGTGTGGTGGTTTTCCAGTGCATGGGAGAGGGCAGGTGTGCAGCTCTGGGCCATTCCAGTGGGTACCTGTGAGCAAAGCACAAGACCAACAGCACTGAGACTTCCCACAAAAGCCAGAACCACTCCAACTCACACCGTGTTTGGATCTTACAGCTATCACAAACCAGATCATTAACAATCTGAGGCAGAGTCAGGCTGCCCATTGTAGAGCTCTAGAGAAAGAAGTGTGATGACATCAATGTCCATGACTCATGGTGCGTCAGTGCCCAGCATTGTGAATATTTCAAAGCATACGTTAATTTCTTAGCTTAAAGCCAAACCGTACAAAATACTGTAGTCTGTTTTAAAAGAGCAAGTTTCTTTAAAAGAAACTTTAAAAACATATTTTGCTAGAGAAATGTTTCAAAAGCCTGAAGCATGTCTTTTCAGAACATCACCATCAGATGTGTAAGCATATAAAAATGAATCAAATTTTCCTAGTGTCTGGCAGTAGGAAATGCTCAGCTTCCTAATACATCAGATTAAGCCCACAATGGCATTTCTTCATTATGTCTTTATATACAACAGTCTGATCAAAAGTTTAAGGCTCTTATTTCTCAAAAGAAAAAAAATGGTCACAGTAAAGAAGGGATTAAGTGGAGTTAACACAGCTATTGGCAATGCAAAGAAGGATGGTTGTGTCATTTGCTATTGTACGATCTGGGGCATTTCACTCCATGCTTTGGCTTTCTTCTTGGCCAGGGACAGCCAGGGCGGTTCAGCAGGACTGCAGGGTGTCATTGGCAGGTTAGAGGAGTGCCTTGCTTCCTTTTCAACAGCAGGAACCACAGATGCTTCCTGAGAAACTGGTCCAACTTTACCTGCCCATGAGAAGATACACATCACTCATCAGAAGTCTACAGAGTTAAAAAAATCAATTTCTGCCTATAATATTTTCTTCTCTCAAAAGAAACTGTTTTACAGCGCCCAAAATGCTTGTGACTCACCAATAAGACAAAAGAATTATTAATTGGCTATTGCTAGCACTCTATGGTCCAGCTACAGCAATGGTGAGGACCAGCTATTGCAACAGGAAAATTTATAATTAACAGTGAGTAATGTGCCCATTAAAAAATCGTCTCCTCAGACCAAACATCAAGTGTCTAAACACGGGTAAATTAAGGACATTTTTCAAAATTCTTCAAGCATGTGAAGACTATAGCCCCAGTTATTTGTCTAGTTCAGATTCTTGGTTAATTAATCTCTTAATTTTTCAAACTCTTGATTTCTATTAAACTGCACAGCAAGGAGTTCCACAGGCTAATTATGCTCTGTGAGAGCAAGAAAATCTAGGAATAAGACTTCTGAGTATGCAGGAAAACAGAAACAAAATAGCTGCAGGATAAGGATTACCCCAGGCTTGCTGTGGAATTAAAAGTTTATGTTTTCCAATACTGAGAAGACTTAAAGATTTCTTTTAGTCTTCACTGCCAACACAAATATTGCTCCAGCAATATTATTAAATACCAGATAGGAATCAAACCACTGCTTGATGTACTTTCACTTGGAAGCTGTGGTGGTAGGATTTTGATGGTACTAGGTGTTCCTCTTGATGCAGCCTAACAGACACCTGTCATACTCACAAAGGATGTAGGAACACAGATAATGCTTCTTTGTTGGCTTTGAGTTCCTATTTAGAAAAGGCCTGCTCCATTCACCTTGTTTGAAATTTTTCAAAATTAATGTCTAAGCAATGTTAAGTAAAGGAAGCTTGATCTTGCTGGCACTGAAATCAATGAAAAATATCCATTAGCTCCATTAGTCATGTTCCATGAGCAGAGCTAAAGTAGTTCCCTATTTTCACTCAGAAGGTCTCTGGTCTTTTAAAAGTTCTGGCTGGTTGGTAGTTCTTGCAGGAGGCAAACTATACTTAGGAATACTGGAGGTAGGATACTGTCCATTAAATAGGCTGCAGCTATACATACATAAGCAATTTTCAGAAGACTCTAAGATGAGGTAGGGATTCAAATGTTTCTGAAATTTTTATTTTGAAAATTAATTTTCCCATTTTGGGAGAGAACCTTCTTCATAATAAGCACAAAAATCCAAATAAATAACCCCTCTGGATAGTAACTCTACATCCTTTCTACCACCAGCACTTTCAACTAGACAAAAGTCCTGGTTGGGCTAATGGGAACCAAATCAGAGAACTTGTAATTCTGCTGTAAGCACCACAAAGACTGCAAGTTCTAGTAAACAAGTAGCAGAGCAACTCGTGAAGTTCTGAATTTTGACCAAAGGCTGCTGGGCTTCCAAGGTTAGGATGATGCAATATACAGAAATCCAGTCAGCCTTTCAAAGGAAGACCTCATCTGAGCAAAAATCAGCTGGTTTATGTTCCATTTCTCACTTTGCACCTAAAACCATAAGACAAGGCAGGCCTGTAGCAGAATCCTTTTTAGAAGGTGTGGTATATTAATCCCACATACACACACACAAAATTAGCTGCAACCAACATCAGAGCTTCTGTGTTGGTGCAAACACCCTGAGCCAGTCACCGACTGTGGAAGGGAGAAAGCTAATTTTGTAGAACCTGTAGATTCAGAAATGGTTAACAGCTCTAGGAATAACTACTACAGGGAGCAGAACAGAGGTACTGCCAAATACCTCTAGTACAACAACTCTGGGTGCTGCTGGATTACACAGAGAAGGAAAGGGGCCCAGTGCATGGGCTCTTCCCAGACAGCATCTCTTACTGCGTCAGCTACAATCTGACAATGGAATCTGGCAATGGAAAAGCCACAGGTCTGGCACAGTGGTGCATTTCTTACCTACTTAGGCAGTATCTGCAATCAATAGCTTTCAGCTAGCACAATATGCTTTTACAGCTGAAGGACTGAAAAAAATTCTCTGTATCTAGCTGGAGCGTGTCGCTGAGGTTTGGCACCACACTGAGTAAGCAGGGAGGGAGAAGCTGCAGCCCAGCAGAAGCCTTGGAAAAGGTAATGTGAGTCACCAAGTGAGTCACACTCTTCCCCTGCATCTTTAATATAGAGAAACATAGCTAAGTGTTCAGGAGAGGGCCTGTTCACCTGAGGGTGAAACTGACTCTACATAAATTATTCTTGATACATGTTTATCTATTCAACACATCCGGCCATGGAAACTGCACATTCTCCATATGCAAACCACGCTCTTCTGCACCTCACTGCTCTTATTGTTAGAAAGTATTTCCTAACATCTAAGCTAAACATTCCCTGGTGCATTTTAAGTTCATGCTTGCCATAAAAACCAGTCTTGTCCTCTGCAGAAAATGTAGTTGTCTTTTCTAGACTAAACAACTCCACTCCTATCAGCATTTCCTGGCTGACTGGAGATCTAGAAGACCTGACCTTTTTTGCTGCTCTCTTCTGGACACTCTCCAACTTCAGCTTCTATTCTTTAGTACTGATCTTGGCCAGTAATAAATCACCAGACTGTTTATATGCCATTTCATGAACTGGCAGTGGAGATAAGAGTTCCTCACTTGCTTTCTCTGCTGAGCAAACAAGCCATTATGTTGACTTATACAAAAAAAATGGTCTGAATATGCCTTATATAAAGTGTGCTGATTATAAAAATGGTGTCTCTCTTCCCCCATCCCCTGCCACCCACACCACTTACTGATGCAAACTGTAGCCACTATGTAAAGAAAAAGAATACCTGCTGCTGACTATGTAAAGAGAAAGAGTACCTGCTGCTGCAAACACACCAGTCTTCATTGGTGTTTTCTTGTCCTGAGAGCTGGAAGGCACGTTCTTCTTCAGAGTGTCCTCACTAGCACACATCTCTGGCTGCAGTGTGAGAAGAGAAGAAAAGAATGCAACTTCATGCATGCCAATGACTGCCAGCCATGGGCACTCATAAAGCTCACCCTGGCAACCTCTCAAGCCTGCCTGTGGAAATGCAGCAAAAGCCAGGCAAGGATGGTTGGGAAGATCCTGTAGGAGGGAGGGATAAGGCAGTGAGGAAGCTAATGCAACTCAAAGCAGCTACATAAATATGCTCTGGGCAATAAGAAAGCTCTGAAAAGGTTCATGTTTGAGCAGTGCAAAGGAACATGGAGGAAAATCCAGCTCTGAAACTGATCCCTGTGACAGTGCAATCACAGGCATTTGCACACTTGCATTAGTTGTCTGTCTCAGTGTTTTAGAGACCAGGCCTGCAGAGCTCTCTTTGAGTAGTGCTCACAACACACCTCCCATGAAGACAATATTGAACAGTTTGCAAAAGTACCCAGGTGACCTGGGGCAGGATTCACACCCATGCAACATTAGTTGGTACTCTACCTCCCCTTGATCCACTTTGGTCAAAGCTTTGTCTTCATCTTTGTGTTCTTTGGCAAGAGGATGGTCCTGGAAACCCTTTTGTTTCAGCTTTGCCATGGAGACCCAAGCTGGTTCAGAGGAAGCAGTTTCCAAATATGGAGAGACTTTTTCTACAAAAGAAGCATTTTTGAAGTAAAGAAGGGATTTAGGTCAAGTCAGCCTAAAGCTAGTGCTTCACGTTTTAAATTCTTCTGCATCTGTAATAGCCTTTGAACATGCTGGAGACAAAATTACCTTCCCTGATGATTGTCCTTTGGCAATAACTGTTTATTCTCCAGTTTTTGACTCAACTGTGCTTCTGTCTAAGTCAATGGCAGATGCCCCACTGAGATCTCTGTGAACTGGATTTTGCTTTTGAAACAACATCCTTCCATTAGGATTTAAATGAGTACTACAGTAATGATTTTTTTAGGTAGGTAGTAAAATACAGGCTTCCTTGTCACTTTTTAAATATTTTAAACTAAATAATTGTTTAAAAAAATAATCTCACCTAATGCAACACCTAGTCAAGGTTTGAGCAGCTACAGTCTGAATTTTTAACTAAAACTGCAGCAAGTTTTAAAAATCTGTGTTGAAACTCCAACTATATGTACAAATAGCTCATACCAGAAATGTTTCAGAGGCATTTAAGCTATTATTCTGTTGTTCTTCTTGCTGGAACACACCCTTCATTAAGATAAGCCAAGAATTCTCTTGACTGGCCAAATCATCAAGCCAATTAAATTATAGTGGTGATGAACTCAAGGCTGAATTTGGTTCTTTGCCAAGAGGATTTTTAATTTTTTTTTTTCTGCTCTGCCAAGGCTCTTTACATGACCACTGTTGTCTACAATGTTTGGATACAAATACAGCATAAATACCTGAAGGTTTATAACCATTTTGCTTCTTTGCCACTTCTTCTGATCTTGCCTTGGCAGGATTTTTGTCTTCTAGGAAATCTGGTTTTTTAACAACTGATTTTGAGTTGACAGGAAGGCTTGGAGGTGGCTTCCCAGTGCCCATCAACTTCTGATCCTCCTTGACTGAAGCAGAAGAAGCAGTTGGAACAGCAGAGGGGATCAGCTTTGGAGGCTCTACACGGCTTTCGTTCTGGTATTTTAGTAAAGATGATGTTCTTCTTAGTCTGACCCCAAATGGGCTCTCAAAGTTTTGTGTTTCATGGTCAGCCCACTCCATAAAAGAATTCAAATGCAGATCTCTGTCCTTACAGTCTCGATCAAATCTATCTGAGTTGATTTTTGCTGATTCCTGCATAACTGCATCAAAACGTGTGGGCTCTTTTGTCATTCCTTCAAAGAACTCTGGTCTTATAGGGGATGTTGGAGAACTTCTGGAATAGGAATCTTCCTTTGAATTTGAACCCCCTGAGAGTGATCTTTGCCATGCTGGTGCTATGGTAAATCTGACTGGTTTAGCAGAAGCAGTCTTCAGTGGACTTTTTACATTTTCATCTGATGATTGACTGCCTTCTGCTGTTTTCCTGGGAGAAGCTGTAGTGCTTACCTGGTACTCCTTACTGTCAGCATCAGAAGATATATTACTCTTCAATCCAGCCAAACTTGAAGAGGCAAGATACCCAATGGAAAGTTTTTCAGAAGTGCATGATGTGTTGGCCTGTTGACTGCCTTGGTTACCCTTTGAAACAGGAACCATTTCTGCTTTAAAACATACTTCCAATTTACTGCAAGGTACAACACAAACTGCTTCTGAGACAGATGCAGCAGAGTCTATTTTTTTTTCTATACTGTCCTTGGATAACTGGAATTCCATAATTTCACAAGTTTCTTTGTCATTTTTTGCTACTGAACTCTTTTCAGACCTCAAATCAGCCACTGTCTTGATGTCAGAACAAGACTCTGCATCAGCTACTGCAGCTTGTGGAGTACTCAGTGCAGTATCTGAGACAGCATGGTTGGAATGATTCCCAGCAGTACCAAAGCAGAGTTCTTCTTTGCCACTAAACAGTGGATCCCCCTTTTCCTGGGCTTTGATGTTTGGATCCACAGAATCAACTGAGGAATTTTGTGCAGCATCTGGCAACATATCCATGCCCACTGTTTCCACACCACTGCTAAACAAGTCAGCTGCTGGTATGTCTGCAGACACAACAGCTTCTCCGTCAAGTGGTCGCAATTCTGGAAGTGCAGGTACTTCAGCACTGGTACTTTGTGGATGTACTTTTGATTCATTAGCAGACCCATCTGCAGAGTACAACACTCTTGCACTGTGGTGTTCTTCCAGGTGCACTGGAGAAGGCTCAGGCCTCAGGAGAAGTGTGGCTCCTGTATAGTGGTGGCCCACACCAGGAAGGCACCCATCCACTTGCAGCAAAGCACAGGGGTCTTCTGCCACAGGTGTGGAATCACAAGAGTCAGGGGCAGCATCAGTGGGAGTTTTTACACCTGATGTCTCCTTAAAACCACCACCCTTTGCACAGTGTCCCACCTGGGCTGGTAATCCTATATGAAACAGAGGAAAAGAGTGTGCACTTAAAGGTTACAATTCAGACACCATCTGTATGCATCCCAGATAGTGCACTCCTTTAACATGAATGCCTCACGTTTGGGCACTGCTGACTGATAAATAAGCTTGTTCAGAGCCTATTTAGAAATGGGCTGTTCAAGTGAGAGACTAATAAATTTTAGTTTGAACATACCTAATCCAGGGAGTGACTGAAAGTTGCTGTCTGTTTCAGGTGTACACTTTAGTTGCTGTTTAGTTGTTTCCTGTGTGTACCCTTAGTTGTAAGACTACTAGCCAGATTTCTCTAGACATTTCTGGGTGTGTGTGCCTAGAAAAGCCATCTGCAATGACTGGGAAAATTCTCTCTGGGTGAGTGGCAAAGAAAGATCCAGTAAACAGAAGCCAATCAAAGTCACCTGACACACACAACATATAATGCTGTGATTAAGGTTTTTCTGAGTGTCAAGGAGCTCAGTTTCACACACTGAGGTCCAGACAGCAGTGTAGGACAGGTGCTCAGGTGCTTCTACCTCATGGTTTTTTTAGTGCTGACCTCAAAGTTCACCACTTTAGCATCACTTTGTTGAGTGTACTTGACTTTTTCCATCTCAACAATTCAGCAGCCAGGATTGGTTTTATGTTATAGAACCAAAAGATGCCTAGTTTGGAAGGACTAACAATTCAAACAGGTCCTGTCAGTGTTATACAGAAGAGTTCAAGCACCCAAGTAGCAATACCTATGTCTTTATTACCTTCCCAATCGCTTTTATGTTTGTCACTCTCAGGTAATTCTGTTGAATTTCCCTTCATTTCTGGAGTTGCAGGAAGACGTGTTTCATTTCCCAGCTGTTCCACCTAAAGAAGTGAAGATGCTTTATTAAAGAATCATGCACAAAAATTGTACTTTATACACATGCATTTCTATGAATACTCAAATCATAGAAACAAAACCTCCCTTCTGTAATTTACCAACACTGTGGGTAATGCACTATTCCAGTTAAGAACCAGATTTGTAAAAATAGACTTAGGCCTCTTTAAAACTGACATTTAGCTTTTCAAACACCAGAAGTGTTTTTACAAATGAAGCATAACACACAATTTTTGGCTAAATAATGAAAGCCAAAATTTGCTCTTTTTTTTCAGTTTCCATGATATTGAAATTTTCAGAGGCTTTTTTGGTTGGTTGGTTGGTTGGTGCAAAAGAGGTTTTCTTCCCTTCTTCCAATGGAAGAAGTAAAGGAACATGGATAGGAAAGAAAAAATAAATTAAAATATTTAAAATAATAATTAAAAACTCACACTCATTTCCTTCTGCTCAGTGATTCTTTTCCAGAAAACACCCACCTGGAGGGGCAGCTGCTGCTTGTTGGTAAAGCCTTTCTGTTTCCGAGGGTTGATGGCAATCCTGTGCCTGGCTGCTGAGGTGTCCAGGCAGCCAAGGGGACTGGCAGGGATGGTGAAATCAACAGGAAGGAAGCTGCTGCCTCGTGAGATGGGGGTCCCCTGAGTTGCAGAGGATAAAGGACTGATGGGTCTGGAGGAAGATCCAGAAGGTATCTGTAAAACAGAAATACAATGCCGTATATATTTTGCTTTACTTCCCCACGTCTCTGGAACATTTCCTTTGTTAGCTCATTCCATTTCAGAAGCTTGAAATGGCTGTAGTTTTGGACATAAATCCTCATTTTACAATGCATGCCTAAAGTCACCTCTGCGGAGAAATGACTCGATTCTGCGTGTTTTGAACACACAGGACATAGCACAGAAGGAGAAATACCTGTCTGTGCCGCAGGAGAGCCTCAGCTTGTCCCCACCCCAGCCCTCATCTGCAAACCCTTTGCAGTTAATGCACACACCAGCAGGAGACACTGCTGCCGTGTGTACAGCTGCCTTTTCATCCCAGTAAGCTGACCCGCTGCAGAAATACATTATTTAAGAGCCACAGAAGTAGCACGGATGCTTGCTCCGCATTGTCTCTAAGAAAGCTGCCATAGTCACTTTTCTCTTTCAATATCAACTTTCAGGAAAATCAAATGCTCTTCAGAATATCAGAACCATCTTGCTGACAGTGATGTGGATCTCATCCTCACAGCAATGCTGCTCTGGGGAACTGAACAGCAGTAACCTAGGATTGTGCAATCAAAACAAAGGGTTTACAGAAATGTTTGTACAAAAGCCCCCTAAACGTGAAGTTTGAGTGGTTTTGCTACTGTTTTGAAATGCAGACCAAATTTTCTGGAACACTTGCAGAATGTCACAGATGTGCCAAACAAGCTTCATTCATAAAGCTGGGTGACACACAGCCATTGCACTGTGCCTGGCATTTGCAGTTTAGTTTTGTTTAAGCTTTGGATACAACACAGCATTTCAAACACCTATGATGATGGAGTTTTAAAGATCATGAAAACATCTTCACATCTCATCTACAAAAAATGTCAAGGTACATCAAAAAATATGACTTCTGCAAATTTTTCCAATCTGGTCAAGGACTGTGTTGTTCTGAGAGCAGAACCTGCTGCTTCTCATGGTCATTTATCACCCAAAGAAAATTTCAAATTAAAACACACCCTTTCCTGTGGAATACCTGCCATCAGGAAAGGCTGGTCCTGCAATCATTTCCCATGATAAGAGAGATGCAGGGCATTGCTCACAAGCCACTGCTGATGGGAAGGTGTGATTATTTGGTATGGGGGCCCTGGGACATGGAAGCAGAATTGAAGTGCTTTCCCTGGTCCAATGTTTTGTGTAACTTTATAGATTCATACTGTGTCACAGAGCTGCCTCTGTGCTGCTCACACAACTCACCAGTAGATTTCTGCCTGTCTTTATTTCTTATTGAAAACCCTGAGAGGTACATTTTAAGTATCTTTTGCCTCACTCTGGACTCTTAAAGAATTGTTTCCTAGGATACACTGTACCCAGAATAAATTTTAAAAAATAAAATTACTGTACTAGCTCCATACAGACTCCACATATGCCATCTCAGGGAAGTTTATTAGCAGGAAAAGGAGCTGTTTACCTGTTCATCTTCACTGTCTGTCCCGCCTAAACTCAAAGAGCTATGACGCTGAACAGGGTTGGAGGACTGTGGGATAAAATGAGGAAGAGGGTAAGTCCAGGGAAGTATCACACTGAATTATCTTGAGCTGGATATCCAGTGCTGATTATGAGAAAACACAAGAGGAAAAATAAAGGAAGGGTCACTGGGTCCCTGCCTCACACAGTAGGTTTAATTTCCTCCCTGAGATCAAACATAAAGCAGGGGAGATTTCTCCTGCATTGAGATCTGCCAGGAAGGCTGACCACAGGAGGCAGTATATTTTATAAAGTTATTTTGGGTTATTGTTTTAAAACCATCAGATTTACAAATTTTCACAAGTTCACTGAAGTCTAAAATCATGCATTTGCTAATGGTAGAGGTCAGAATCCTGGTCTACATAAAAGCATGGGAAATTGTACACAGAAAGGGTATTTGTAGGGTCAATTTCTAGGTATGCCTCAGAGTGAAAAGTCCACAATCCATCTAGGCAATTTCTTCTGGTTCTAACTGATCTGTACCATCATGTACAAACAAACAAAATGGTCTTCCCCTTCTCTAGGCAGATTTTCTCTTTTCTGTATGGATGGTCAATTATACCTTGTTTGGCGAATCTGTCAGAACTTCATGAAGGGTTGAAATTTCAGGAGGGCTTCTAGGTAAACCATCATCTTCAGAAACAGCACCTGCATCTTCCAGTTTTTTCCCAGTTATAACAAGCGGAGGTGATCCAAGTTTGACATTCTGCTGCAGCTGAAGCTGTGGTTGAAATATGGAATATAAACTTTCAATGGTACAATTTAAAGAAGATGTTCTGGACATTGTAACCCAGATGCTCCTATTAGATATACAGAATATTTTAGCTATCAGAAAAACTTGAAGTAACAGACCATTCATAGAAAAGAGCCATTAATAAAATTTTATCCAGCTACATTCATCAAGGACCCATCATTAAAACTGGCATTGGTATAAAATTAAAATTAAAATCATTAAAACTGGCATTGATATAAAATTAAAATCAGTTTTATTCAGTAATTTAACAAAAGACAGGAATTTCACCATTCCGGAAAATTGACTACAGTTTAACTCCATTTAAACTAAAAACTTTCAAAATTCTAGATTGAATTCTTTAGTCACATAAATTTAGGTATTTAGTCACACAAACTATTGCCAGTCAGCATTCCCAATCCCAGGTTTATGTAGTCACCTTTCCCTCACAAAGCCCTTCCAAATTTGAGAGCTTGTTACAACCCTCTCCCACACAAGTAGCTGAGTCATGATTTTTATACAATAAAAAATTAATTTCATTTCTGGTCCACCCTAGTGAATTGCTTGTTAATTTCCCCCACCATCACATCCTGGTCATGTCTGCAGCAAGAATGGTAACAGCAGCCAGGAACAACTTTGTTTGTAAAGGAGTGTGGGGATTCTTTTCCAGGATTGCACAAAAGAATGCTCTGGCAGTCCCTGACCCTAGAAAAAAATACAACAAAGTCTGCAAACTCACAAGCAGCCAGATGTTCCCTCAAACAAAAAATGTTCAGATCTCAGGAAACACCATTACTAAAATTCTTGGCTTAAGTCTGGCAGCTGTGACAAAGCTGGAATAGAAACAAGGTCTGAACACTAACTTTGTCCTTCAACTGAAAACATTTCAACAGAATATTCCCAAGATAAACATGCAGACTTCATTGTTCTGTGTCTTTGCTTATTAAACCATATTGGGAAATTTCAAGCCTAGTTTTGTCTTTTCCTTTAATCTATGCAGTCATTTACACCTCTGTAAAATAGACCTTAAAAGCTGCAATTCTTGTTCAGCAAGGTTCATTTGCAATATAATTCTTATAGATCTAGCTGTCACACAGGGTAGCACAATGTCTAGAACACCAGCCCCCAGTTCAAACAGCTTCCTTTTGCAATTTATGGGCAATATATTGCAGTACTGTGATATATGGGCAGCACAAGGCATACAATGTAAGTGTGTGCTTAATGGGAAGGAAAAGACAGAAAGTCAATTTTGCTTTGGTCTCTTTCCACAACTTCCTGTCTTGATTTATTAAATTTATTACATGCAGACAGCAAAGTGGCGTGGGGAAAACTGAATTTGCATTCTGTCTTCTACTGGTAGAAGTTAATTTACATTGCTAAGAAAGTAACTGCTTTTATTAGTGCTTGGCTTTTATTCTGACAAGAGTCAAGCTCACAGAAAAAGCCTGTCTGACAGAGCTACAAAAATAGTGCTGGCAGTATTACATTACTATGCAGGATGATGGATGAGGAGAGGGCACAGTGGACTGCAAACAGCATGAAAAGAGCTTTTCCCCCCAACAATGTTCTGTAATATACAAACATGTTTTCTTCTGCTACTCCTTTAGTTGTACAAAAAATAGCTTTGCCGGTTTTGCAGTCTTAGAGAGGAACAAGTCCCTCTGTGCATCTCATCTTCTATTACTTAACATGTGACTCAATTGTCTTTTGCAACATGAAGCTCACACTGAGCAAAGAAGGAATCTCAATGACCTTTGGCTCCTTTATCAACCATTTGTATTCAGACTCTGGAAAAACCTTAAACTTTTATCTGAGTGTTCCAAGCTGGGCAGTTAGTGAAAAGCAATTAATATAATCAACAGTTCATAAGGGAGCTGTCAAGGAGGGTTCAGTATTGCCTTGGAAGAAGGAAATGACCCAGCAGAATACAGTATCTTTTGCTAGCAGAGATCAAGAGAGTAATTATATAAATAAAGCTGTCAGAGCATCCTGACATATCCATCAGCCCACACACTCACACAGCCACTGGCACTACCATGTATAGAGAAAACATCTGAGCCAGAACTGCCAAAAAGAGTAACACAAATAACATTTAAAGAATAACAGTGTAAGGGACACACTACAGTATAAATAAATGGCCTTAACCCAAAAGCAGCAGCTATGAAGTAAAGAATATAAATCCCATTGGAAGAGGACACACTTAATGAGGAAAGTTTCCAAGAGTTCATGAACTGGATTCACATCACACACTATGAGACCTGGGCAAGGCTGAAAGCACCAGGACTGATCAAAAATTCAGCTTCCAAGAGGCAGAATAGATCCAAAAGTAGCAAATTTGGCTTTAGACACTTCAGTCAGCAAAATCCTAAGGCACACAGCAAAAGGAATGAAGCAGCAGACTTTCCTGGGAGACGACAAAAAGCAGCGCTACTGATAAGGGGATGATGTTCTCACCTGCAAAGTTTTCACTCTTCCAGGTATGTTTTCCTGAGATAAGATGTCACCTGTCACATTTCCTGGTGCAGACTCAAAAATGAAGACACTGTCGTGGGACAAGGCTTTGTTTCCCATGCTACCCTTGGGCCTGGAATGGAAGGAAGAGCGAGTGGTCAGTGCACTGGGTACATTCCCCACACCTCCAGGGCAGAAGGATGATAAAGAGGCCAGAGTGGGATGCATCATGCTTAACTTTAGATTTGTACATGTTTAAGACAGTCACTGTTTGCTTCTTTTATACTCAGAAGAGAGGAGAGACACATTTGATCAAATGCAGATGTCCCTTTGCAATGCACTCAGCATCTGCATTGAACACACAGGTCAGTTTGCTGACTAGAGAGGGAGTCCAGCATCAGGTCCCATGTTAGGAGTTAGGTGGGTACAAACCACCCTGAGAAAGGTCTCCAGTGCAGAAAGGGACAACAGGAGTCCCCTGTCCTCCTTCGGTGGCAGTGTGGCTAACATGAGACATTCAGGATACAGCTTTTACAGCCTGGTGTGTGTCATACCTGCCAAAGATGGTGGATTGGTTTTTTCCCTTCTTGTAAATGTGGGCAGAAAATTTAACTTTGATACATTAACAAACTTGACTCAAATGCTCTCATGTCCAGCAATAGAAACAGTTGCATTCACCCATATCCTAAATATGATCAGATCCCAAGCATATTAAAAAATGTAGATGGGACAAGTGTCCATGGCTACAGTTACAGACTTAGTGATGGCCAGGTTAAAGTGCCTAGGTAAGACATTCCTGCTCTGTTTCTGTGCTCATTGGGTGTTCAGCCCAGTGAAGCAATGATGAGTTCCCACAACAGCTGTTAACTGAGTTGTAATTAACTGAGATTGATTTGGCTTGGGCTATTGAGTTATGCACAGAAAATTTTGCACTTGAGTGGCACAACAAGGAAGGCTCCAAATAATTTATTAACCAAGTTCCACCAGCATAGGCAGGTACTATTTGTACATTACTTTGTCCAAAAGACAACAAGGATAGCCTCTACCAGGATTTCGTCCTAGTCTTGAACTGGAAAACATCATAGAATATTTTCTCATTGTTGGCCATGAGACTATTAACAAATACAAATTACAAGGATTCCTTGGCTCAGATGCTGCACAGACAATGCTTTGCCTCTGAAAGTTTGACTCTGTGGAACAGAAGATGATTAGAAACACAACTCTGACAAGAAAAATTCAGTATGTAAAAGCTCTTCTGCAAGGAAATCAAATAGAAGAGGTCTCTGCTATTTGCCTAACCATAGATTCTCTCCTTATTTAGAAGCCAAGAAAGACTGTGAATATTCATTAAGTAAATGCACTATATAAAAAAACCTTAAACAAATGACTCTTTTTCCTCCTGCATCCCCCTTCTTTACATCTTCAGAGACACCTCCCCTAGCTGCTGGACTAACCTTTCTGTTGCCCCAAAGGTGTAGTCAGTCAGTCTACAGTTATACACAGCTTTGCAGCAGGGCAAGATAAATTTGCTCTAAGTTTGTGTTGTGTTGAAGGCAATCAGAGCTGTTTCTCTCACAGCACAGATCAGAGTTTGTGCTTCCTCCCATTATATATCATGGTTAATGTCTGTGTTAGTCTACAGGACAGCAGTTCTACACACAAGCAAGGCACTTGCCTTATTTCTTCATTAATGAAGCCATCCCATCCTTTTGTGTTTGATTTTATAGTCCTTTTCAGCATGAGAGGTGCTCATATGGGCAAGACATAATTTTACTGCATTAAGAAAAACAGTCATGCAGCTTTTATTTGCTGCAATGTATGTTCACCATTAGTTGGCATATTTTATTTATAGCAAAGAATGCATGTGCATTGAGATGTATTTGCCTTTCCATCTGGGGAATTCTTTACCCATAAGGGCTGAGGTCTCCTTGTTCTTGAGACTGCCAGTACAAGATCTCTGCCTTTTCTTCTCTCCCTGCATTGTATCAGATGTGTTGGCCAGAGAATTACTGTATTTTCTTCTGGCAGTCACCAAAAAAGCATAGGATTAAATACAGAATTAACTGCAGCTTTACTACAGATCAGTCTCTTATGTGCAAATCTACATTCCTCTGTAATTCCAGGCAATATATTTATATGTATATTTATGCTGAAGCTAAAGATGTACTAACTAAAGGCCAGATGTTTCAGCCATTGCATGTCCACAATGATTTCCCTAAACAAATGCTCAATTCATTCATGTGTATCAACATTCAAACTGCCCACCAAACCAGAGGAAAGGATGGGACTCTATGGGCAGTAGTTGTGTAGTTTGATGATCTAAAGATTATTAGTGAAGCAATGTTTGCAGTGCAAGCTGACAGCTTGTATTCCACCAAGTGAGAAAAGGACAAGGCTTTGCACTAACGCCATTCAGAGAGCTGAAAATGCTCTTAAGGACTGGCAAACCTCACTTACAGGCACAGCCCTCCAGGGGTAGCTGACACAAAACCAGGGGCCTTCAGTCGTTGTCTATGCCTAAGGGGCTAGGTAAGAAAGTTAAAGAAGCAATCACACACTGATAATATACCAGAAATACTTTTCTCTTTACTGCAGCCATGACAGAGGGCATCACTGATGCTGAAAAACACCCACACAGCTTCACACGTCTTCTCTGTACTAGCAGTACTCAGTCATCATCCTCTTCTTGTAAAGCTGCTGCTGATCAGACCCTCCTAGACAGATTTCAAACACTAAAAACAATCAAAGCAATCTGGGCTATCTGCAGTCTTAGTCTAAGAGGTTGGATCACCCCTGCCCCGGCTGCCCTCCCCCTCCTTTCCAGGCTGACTCTTCAAGCACTAGCAAAGAAAGAGGAAATTCCTGGAATTCCTTCATCAGCATTAGGGCTTGTTTTGCACAAATTTGGACAGAGGCTGCTCCTAAGGGGCCAACTCATGCTTTCATCCTACTGCTGTTAGAGGTCCACTTTTATTTATTTTCCTTCCCTGGCAGCTTACCCAGCCTCCCTCGGTGAATGAAGTGCAGTAGTGTTGAGCACAGCGATGCTGACATCGCTGCTGGACTGGCAAGGTTTTAAATTACTCTCTCCCCTGGGAGGTGGAGGTTCTTTCCTTTTCTTCTTGGCAAAGAAGTTCTTGAAAGTCTGAAATTTGGACTTTTTCTTTCCTGCAACATGAAAAAAAAAAGAAAATTTGTGAAAATTGGTGGTATTGCTTAGCTTAGGTAATGTTATTCCTTAAATTCTGGAGGAAGGCTCAAAGCTAGAGCAGCCCATTCAGTTTCAGTCAGCTCCTTTGTAAATAATTCAGTGCTGGAGTCCAGTGAAAGGTGAAGCTTCAATTCTTACATTTGGTTCCTCTAAAGCAATGCTGGCATTAAGCTGACAATAGTGGCCTACCTAGGTTCCAGTCAATGCAAGAATATATTTTATATAGATAACGTATCTATCTACAACTGAACAGTGATCATGCTTGATGTATTTTCAATAAAAATTGCTGTCAATGTCTTTAGGAATGAATGTTCTTTACTTAGTTTGGTTTAGTTCTGCTTACTCTTTATTCAGTGCTCTAAGGAGACAACACCTGAAGGACGTTCAACATTGGCAAAAAGATTGAAACTGGAAAAAGAATTAATAAACTCCAAAAAAAAAAAAATCTGTTTCCACATTAAACAGCTGTCCCAAAATAAAATCAATGACTCCTCAAGGGACAAAGAAGCAAACTTAGATTAAGACATTGTATTGCAGGACATGAAAGCCCCAAACACAGCAGCCCTAAGAACACAATTGGAAAACTGGTAATTTGGTTTCAGATTTTCCATAGTCCAAATGAGAATACAAAAAGAGAAAAAAAAAAAAAAAAAAAAAAAAAAAAAAAAAAAAAAAAAAAAAAAAAAAACCACCATGAAACATCACTGATCTTCTATTTTTAACAAGATCTAAGATACTTCAACATTCTTATGTATATTTTCTTTCAGCACACAAGTCCTGCATTTTGTCCCTGACCCTTACACTGAGGGGTCACTTTGAGTGGTTTGGGCCAAGCTATTGTACTGAGACCCCTGTGATTGACTTAAATACATACTCAGAGCAATAACATCATTGCATATCTGAGCCAACTTCATTGTTCAATTAATGCTTTACAGCAGTTGGCATAATACATGCCCACAGCTGGAGGATTCCTTCATAAGCAAGGCATTATTTCAAGACAATTATTGTCTTCTCCCAGCAGCGATTTAGTTGGTGATGCTGTGTCTCAACGTGTGCCCTGTACGTGCAGGGATCTCTGCCAATGGGCCTTATCTGGGCTGAAACTGCCACCACACAGCTGCATCAGACAGTGGCCACTTTGAGAAATAAACAATGATACTGAGATCTACTCCCCCTGTCTCCTCCCTGCTCCTCAGCCCAGTGCCAGCACCACGTGTCAGGACACACAAGGACGCTGCCACCGTGTCCCCACGGCCTGGTGACACGGCTACCCCTGTGCAGGGCCACCAAAGACCTGCAGCTGCTGTCCAAGTGCCCTGGGCTGTTTCTGAGACCAAAGTATCTTTCAAACCATGGAAAGGGAACTCTCACTGCAGTCCCACAAAGAACAATGGGATGTGGCTGCTCTTAGCGGGGGTTTATCAGTGGAAGGCCTTTTTATCTTCCACTGCTGTTTATCAGGCAATAACAGCCACAAAAAACACACAGGCTGTATTGCTGTGGCCCAGACAACAGAGCTAATCCCAAGGGTTTGGGATTTGTTAAGACTCCCAGAGGGCTCAATGAGCTTCATGCTGCACCTGTAGCAAGAACTGGCAAGAGAAGACAGGTGACACAGCAAGCACAGAGAACCCCTCCAGTAAAACAAGCATGATGAGTGTTCTTCAGAGCCTTTAGAAACACATCCTGACCATTCCTGTCTTTCCTATCAACAACCAGACAATGTGTATGGTATTCTTCCAGGAAATTTGTCAAAGCTGATCTGGTTTATCTTAGACAGGTAAAATAAAAGTTTAATGAGTTTAATGAAAGCAGTTTCCCAAAATTATCAATTCTGCAATGTCTGCTAACAATGAGTCAATCAATGACTCAAAGAATGAAATTGCAAACTTTGAGACAGGCAAAGAGCTCTGCAACTCAAAAGCTACCTAAATGAGAAACAAGGACATGTACATGGGTCATGTACACTGGTGAACTGTCAGTGGTGAACTTTCTGTCTGTACAGACAGAAAGCTGGATTCTAGTGCAGGCATTACTGATGAGCTTAATTACATGCTGGTATTTCCAGAGAACCAGGAGAGTGTAAAAAAAAAATAAAAAAGAAAAAGTCAAAAAACAAACAAACAAAAAAAAAAAAAAAAAAAAAAAAAAAAAAAAAAAAAAAAAAAAAACCAAAAAAAAAACCAACAAAACCGCAATAGCAAGTGATCCTAAGGATGTTTGAGAGAAACAGATGTAAGTCTTGCCACAAAAGCAAACATTGCCAAGGTACTACTCCAAATACTTGTCTAGATCAGAAGTGGTGCTAACTTTAGAATGGAGGCCACAGAAAAGAATTTCCTAACATTGCTAATGAGCAATCCCCAGCTGGCATGGGACAACACTGGTACCATTGTGCAACAGAGAGTATCTGATGCAGACACATCAGTTACTTCAGTGCCTCCTCTAGACTCTAATTTATTACTGCTGTGTGGGGTACATCCCCTCCAGCAATAACTCCTCTTCAACCATGCTTTGCTCAGCTGCAAACATTCAGTTGCCTCAGATGAATGAGATGACTGCAAGTTTCCCTGCAGTTCAGAGACTGGCACTTGCCATACTATTATGTGAAAAAAGATAAAATCACTACTAGACACTTAGTGCTGGATGCAGATGAAAACTGTGGGACTGTTCTGTGTGAGAGCACTTAGCAAAAAAGACAGGGTTCAGAAAGACAATGCTCTTGTTTGCTTCCTGCTGGGAACAGCTGTGCTCTGGTTTTGAGCACCACTAAAAGCTAAAGGTGCCTACATCTCAGTGCATCTCAGCCCAACATAACACTAAATTGGTAGAATGCTCAATGATACTTGGACTAATAAAATACAAGAGGACCTTAATATTTAAAATGGGAAAAACAATCATTGCATAACAAAAACCCAAGCTCAAACAACTATGCCTATTTCCCTTTCATCCACTGGTGATTTTTGAAATCTTATGATTGCCAATCTTCAGTTTTATGGCATTAAAAATAAAATCCTACATTTCTAGGTTGCTGCCCTAAAAAAGAAAAGCCTTCCCAAAAATTAGTTGCTTATGCTATGTTTTAGCCAACTATAACAGAAAAGAAGCAGCAATAAGCATTTTCCTTTCTCTGTAAAGTTTGTTAATTCTGTATTTTTTACTGTATGTGTACTGCCTATTTCATTGTGTCTTCTGTGCACAGAGAGAATTAACTCAGGACTTTGAATAGTTCTTCCCTATAACAAGACAGAAAAGAAAAAGATGCTTCTTCCACTGCAAAAATTGAAACTGCAAAAAGCATAGGGAACATCTGATTTGGGAGGTCAATGGTCATATTTAAATTAAACCATTCATTTGGGGATCTTCTATGGTCTCTGACTTCCTAGGGTGCAGTCAAAAAGTATTTTCTATCTTTTTTTTCCCCTCAAATCCAAGGACTAGATAGTTTCAACATTAAAAACACCTGGAAAAAAAATCCCAACACATCGACAAGATTCTCAGAAAGGGTCATGATTCTAGCTTCATAAAAATACCAGATATTGGCAGACAGGCAATGAGATCATGGAATTCACTACCACCAACACTGGTGCTGACAGTTTTTGGACAGCAGCCTGGCTCCTGCCACAAAGAAGGAGCAGCATGCACTGGAAGCCTCGCACTGCGGACAACAAGGCAAACCTCAAGAAATGAGTCTAATTGACTGGACTGTGAAGGGTGGGGATTTTACCCTCCTAGATCCTTTATATCATGAGCTAATTATGAAGAGGGAGAGGTGAGGCAGTCCTCCATTACCTTTGGAAGTAAACGGAAGATTCTAAAATGGCTTTATCCAGGTCCAACCAAGTGTCTCCTGAACTCCTTGGCAGCAGCACAGCAGCCTTTAACTATTTAAAATTTTGTTCATTTAGGGTCAGAAATATTCCTGGTGGAATTAGGGCAAACACTTCAGCTCATGAGCCATGTCCTGCTTTTCCTATCACCCGGGTCAGAATTTGATCTCTTTTCTGAATCTTCTAGTGAACCCGAGTACAAAATTTTCATGCATGGGCTCCACACAAGCTTACCAGATTGCTGGGATAGCACTAGACTGTGTGACAAAATAGATTATAAATCTAAGAAACCAGAGAGTGCTGAGCATCTATCATTACACTTTCTTCACCTCTATCCATCTGCCAAGCAGAGTTCAACTAACAGTCTCTTTGCCATTTGCTTATCTCTTCTAACAATATTTTGATAGTGGCAAATATATTTCTAAAGGATAAAGCAAAATGACCTTTGAAACACAAACACTTTAGATGATTGCAAAACATTAGCCAAAGAAAAGAGGGAAAAAGCAAATGGTGTGACAGCCACTACTCCAGAGATGCTTCAGACATGATGCTATTCCTCATATACATACTGGCAAAGGGGATATCCTTTAATGTAGACAAGTCTGGCATAAGTAAGATATTTTACTTTCTTGCCTATTATTCCATCCCCTCACGCTGTTTGCATCAGACCATGCCACCAGATTAAAGAATAAGTAACAAATGGCTGCCTGTGGCCAGAAGCAGAGAAAGAGAGAGGCTGCTGGGGGTACTGATACAGCTCCCACAGACAGAGGCTCCTTACCAGGCTCAGCTCCCACCTCTGCAGGATCCATCAATGCAGGCACAACAATCAGCCCTTCAAGCTCTAACATCCTGCTTTTAAAACCCAGGTCAGAATCAAAAGGAATATCCTCCAACAGGATGTGTCACTCCAGTATTGCACATTAAAACATCTTTTCCATAATACTGACAGCTGACAAAGACACACAGAATTTTCTTTACGCTACAAAAGAAGCTCCCCAAAAAAATGCTGCAAAACAGGTCACTACAGAGTGATTGAAGAAAACAAATCTTCCAAGTCAGCTGTACATTCAGAGAACAACTGCTTACCTGTGCACTCTTCGACTGTGTCTCCAGTTTCAGGTGACTGTGTGACCTCTGTGGGTCTCGTAGCCATTATATAGTCACTGGAACAGAGATGAAAGCATCAGTTAAATTTTAGTTCATCTCCCCAGCAGAATATGGTCCCACCCAGCATGAAGAAAGAAAACACCTGAATCCTTTCTAAAACTGCATGCCCGAATGGCTATCACAAACATGCCTTGCACACTTTTGTGCACTTTGGCCACAAAACTTTTCATTTTTCAGTGACACTTACTTCTCCAGCCACAACTAACAATCCAGTCTAATCATTGCCAGCACCTCTCCCTTTCTAGGAGGCCAGAATCAAACTTGTGCCAGAGCTTGCTTTCAGGAAAGATGTCACTACACTTGCTCAGCAAACACTGTAATGCTTCCCAGTCTTAGAATAATGAACCTTTGCTAGGGAGTGACAGCTCCACACCACTGTAAAAAGCAGTAAGTGCTCAGCTGCCCAGGGTGCATGCATTACAGTGTCCTCACAGCAGGCACCAGTCTAGTCTGTCATCATTATTAAAACCAGTTAAGCATCAGCACTGAAACATCATTCCAGGCTATGCTACATTTGTGGAAACCAATAGATCAAATTTATTTTGGATCCAGTGCAATCAGCTTTTAACCACAAGCTCTGAAACCTTATCGCCAGCAGGGCTATTGATCAACCAAATTAGCTGATGGCATCATCTTCCTCCCTGATGAAAACAGAAGTGCAGCCTAGTTTTAAGATCATTCAGTGTTAACTGGCTCCACTTTGTATTTTCCAAATGGGTGTCTGTCACAGACAAAGGAATGAAGGAGCAGACCACAAGAGTTACAGTACAATGTCAAGCAACAATGGAAATGTGACAGTTTAGCAGGGCAGCTCATAAATACTGTCCTTTGTTTTGGAAGGTACCTCAGTGATACTTTTATATAAGTAGAGGTTCTCATATGCTGTCAGGATTCAGAGTAAGAATCTTTGCAACCAAATCCTGCTCTCTTTTCTGCATAGATCACATCTAACAATTTTCCACATTTAAGTGGTGTAACAATACAGCCAAGTCAAGTATCTTAACAGCAAACAAGACTGTGATTCTGTGCTAATTTGGCCAACCACTAAACTCTTCCATTTCTTCTGTCTCACCCACATACTCTAAAATCTCTCATGCCCAAAAGCACTGGGACCAATCTATGAGCCCACATCCTGTCCACAGACAGCCTTAAAAGATAAAGTGCACAAACTCAGAGGCAAAGGTTTCTGTCAGAGAAAAGAAAGGAGCAGCTCATGGAGGTAAAACAGGCAGGGCTCCTGTGAAAAAAGAGGCCATGGAATTTAACATTCCCTGCACTGGCCACACAGACATGGAAACTGTAAAGCTGCTGAGCTCTGGGGAGGAATTGGGGAGGAATAAAAGAGAAGCAAAGTGCAGTCAAACAGATCCCCTGCGAGCACTGGGCACAGGAGAGCATCAACACAATCTAGTTCCAAATAATCTCACTTCTGCTCGTTAAAAACCAATGAAAAAGTCATTGCAACAACCAGGACTGATTGCACCTTTCCTAACTGAGATGCACTGAGGTTTTTCTTGAAACAATTGTCAGACAATATTGACAAGCAATAAAAAAATAAGATTTCTAAGTTTCCTTTGGGATGATCACAACCATTCAACTTTTATCCTTTTTTTCCCTTGTCTCATCAATTATCTATGAAAATGTTTGTATTTCCTGCATACTTTCTTTAAAGCAGTCATCAGTAGACTTTCTTATAGACTCTTGCTTTATATTAAAAAGAAATTTGGTTCCAATTTTTCCTCTCAACTTTATACACCATGCACATTGTATTAGATTTTTCTAAGGTAAAGGGAAATGCATTTGAAATAAAATATTGAGAAAGCATTCAACAAATCTACAAGGACAAACTGACAAGTCTCCAGACTTGAGCCTATTTTCACAGAATGTGAGTGGACCTGGAATTTGGCTCATCTAGACCTCTAACTCCTGCTTTACCTACCTTCAGTTAAATCAAAGCAAGAGAAAATCGATGCTTTCAGATCTAGCTTTGTTTGCATCAGTTCAACATTTATTCAACTCACTCAATCATCTCAGCAGCTCACTCAGAATCCTTCCAGCCTTTGAAGATATTTTGACTGCAGTGTTTATTATAACTGCAAGCATATATTTACAACTGGTATATCTTTTATACAAGTAGAGCTACAACTGCAAAGCAGTTCAGCTCTGAGACAGTTTCTTCACAGTCAAATCATCTCCAGCATTAGCTCAATTTTATAGTGGAGGTCTCTGGGGCACATGGAGCTCAAGTGTCAGCTACAAGGGTGCTCCATTTAGGACCTAATGGTTTGGTGCCTTTGTATACCTCATCATCTTTTTCCAGTGAACTGAACATCACAGATTTTCTCAAGCTTTGGGTTAGATGAAGTAGCTGAATTACAGGGAAAAAAACACATATAATATATGATGTATATATTCTACCAGCAAAGTGGAGGTTCCATCATTAAAAACCTGATGGCATACCTGGAGGAAGGTTAGCAATTAGATGGCATTTAGACTCCAAATTCTGGTGGCAGTGAGTTGTACTTTACAGAGAACAGTTAGCAAATGTTCTGAGCCACAAACTCTAGCCTGGAGGTCAGTGTCATGGAGAAAAAGAGGACAGAACCCCATCAATACAAATACACGTGAGTGCACAGGCATTAACCAATCAAACCTCCAGACATTCACCAGTTCCAGGCCTTAATAACAGCAGACAGACACAGTGTCAGGATGTATCAATACCATCTACATCCAGTTCAATCAGCTGTACTAACCCCCTGTGAGGTCTCCCAGAGCATTACACCATTAGAGACAAAGTTTTAAACAAATACTCTGTGTATTGATTTTCAGTGATAAAAATATCAGGTTAAATAAATGGCCCTTTAGAGCAGTATTTCTGATACTCTTGAGGTGCTACAGGACAGCTGGGAGAAGATGCTTGCAGAGGGATGCAGGAGACTTCTTCTCAGTGTGGGAGCAGGGACAGACATGGCTAGCCAAGACAGGAGAGCTGCCAAGTCACAGCTACTGTTTGCTTCTCACTGAAAGTGGAACAGTGGGTGCATTTCCCTAGTCTACAGCTTTCTAATATGTTCTTAATCCTCTCTCAGTGTTTTCAACCCCTGCACATGAACAGACCTCCTGCTGCAGAGGTACAGGGCACACAAGAGGTTGAATCTGCCACACCCCTCAAAAACCAGACTCAGCCATGGCCAGTAAGTCCACTGCATCAATTCCTGTGTGGGGCCATGGGAAAGACTGAAACTTTACCAAAAGCACAGTGTTTGCCTCTCCCTGCACAGCATGATGGGCTGGATTACCACAAATGTGAATTAATTAATTACTTGCAAAGAGTGTCTTCCTGTGTAGTTGCAATCACAAAAATAATACTGACATTATTGGACCCTATTTGCATTGCTAGGGTGTACTTTAAAGCAATTAAACTCCTACAAAGTTGCAGGCTTTGCTTTACCTTCAAAATGGACAATGGAACTTAGCAGTCACCACTACCCTCACTTGGTTTGATGTTTTAGATCTGGGCTATCTCTGCTATCCCATATAACATTTCCATTGATAACCCCACTGTGTTGCATTCATTTGGAGCTCTTAACTCATTACAGGAACTAATGAGTCTGAAAAGTAATAAGAAATCTACAGGAACAGGAGAAATGTCCTTGTATCCCCTTTACAAACTGAACCAACTGGACAAATATTTGGAGTACTCTATGGGGGGGCAGTGATAGGGCAAAAGAAATAAAGTTCCAGGATGGTGTTGTGACCATTTGCTTTGCTGAGCTGAACACATGACTTAATATGTACATGGAGGGTAGAGGGGTGAGAGATTCTCACCAAATGAATAAAAGACAATTCCCTTTCACTGCTTGGTTTGTGTATTTAAGGACTCCTGGGAAGTTAGCATTGTACAGGACTCAAGATTCCTGCATTCAACAAAGGTCCAAGACAAATGCTCTCTGCTCAGCCTCAGAAAAGGAGCACAGCCTCCTTGCTGTCTGTCCAGTGGAGCAGAAGACTTGGAAACTGCACAGCAAGCAAGCTCCTAGCCCACCTTCAGTGCTTCTTCAGCTTCAATCCCACAGTTCTGCATAAGAATTCCACAAGGCCTTATGACAGAGAGATCAAAGGAGATGCTGAACCCTAAACAGCCTCTGTCTTATCAAATAAATGCTTGAGGAAATAAAGCCTCAAGAATGTGAGGCACTGCATTCAGTTAGCATCTTCATGGCCTATGGAAGACAGACAGTGGCAAGCAGCCAAGAGAAAGAGGTGAAAATTTTGCCTGGAGCTTTTAAAGACTAATTTCCTCCATGCCACAAAAATTATTTGAAATCAAGCTTATGCTCCGGATCTCAGGACACACACTTTCCACAGCAAGATGCATCAGCACAGGAAAACGGAGCCTGTGGACTTCATCTGGTCCTCCAGGTCACCACCCTGCAGCCAGCCTCCCCCAGAACACACTTCAAGCTACTGCAGGACCTCAGAGAAAGCCCCTCTATTTCTCCTGAAAACCAAGGTTCAAAAAAACCCACAGAATGCAGGATGGTTTAATATTCAGATTACATTCTGCAGCAAAAGGTGAATGAGAGGTTAAATTTTCTTCTTTCTTAATAAAGCACATTAGAGGACTTTGTTCTGACAAAATGTGGTTGATGGCTTTCTGTTGGGCTCTCTGTGAGCCCAACAAGCTATCAATGAACTCATTAATCCAATAACAGCTAAGTGTAGTAAATTTTACCCTCTGCAACTTCATGGAGCAGGATTTCAGAGTCAATCATACAGCAATAGCAAAGCCAGCAAGATTTCTATTCAATTTTCACATCCCTTGAGCATATCAGAAACTCAGCAACCAAAGCTCCCTTTGCT
Organism: Urocynchramus pylzowi; assembly: GCA_013397555.1. Lineage (NCBI taxonomy): Eukaryota > Metazoa > Chordata > Aves > Passeriformes > Fringillidae > Urocynchramus > Urocynchramus pylzowi. Next base: position 452,231 of record VZRH01014904.1, on the reverse strand, counting down.
CTCCATCAGATGAGTGACCTGCACTTCAAGGCCCACGGTCACAGAATATGCTGAACAGTGTGGGAGTCAACAAAACAGCTTTGTTGAAACAGGGTACAATCCAACATGAGAGGGGGAACCAGGATCTGACCTTGTACAGCTGATCCCATTGTGCTCTTCTACAGTGTAGTGTATCTAGGATGAAATTCCCAGGTGTTTTTTGCCAGACCCTAGCTGGTATCTCCCATGGGGTTCCTCCCATGACTGTTTAATGTAGGTATGAAAGAACAGCACAAACAGCAGTTTACACCAGCAGGATTCTTGCACTTTCTCCACAGGTAATGGGGAGGGGAAGAGTTTATAAAATTAAAGAATATTGATCTTGAAATTTTCACTGAAGGAGGCATAGCTCAAGAAAGTTTAAGGTCCTCTTCCAAGGATCACAAATAATAAATACAGCAGTAGTACCCACCAGGAAGTCTGGATAAGCATCTACATAATATTTAATATCAATAAAATATTCTCTCAGAATCAAGCAGGGGGTCATAATTCCCCATAGCAACAGACAACATTCAGCTCCTAACCTTGACAAGATATGCAGAGCAACAACCATCCACATGAAGAGACCTGTTCCCAGCTCTCACATCTTGCATTCAGACAATGCCCCAACCCCCCTCTGTCCCCACACCTTGGCTCCTCCGTGAAGACTCTCCAGAAGACAGGTCCCAATGTGCTGAACTCTTGTTTGCTACAATCTGCTTTCAGAAGCCTCTGCCTGACAGCAATTCTGAAGGATTTCTGCTGTTCAACAGTGCCTGAAGCATTATGTCCTGCCCTCCTAGTGAGTGTGTGTGCAACACTAATGGAAAGCAGCTGGTGGGCTGAAGCAGACTTAAAAAAAAAAAAGTAAGAGGAGGAAATGCCTTTCATACAGTCACACAGACTCATTCTGTAATTGTGTGAGAAGCCAAGAGGATAAGAAGGGGGAAGGGTAAATGGGAAAAATTCATAAGCACTCTGTTTCCAGTCCAGAAACTGAGAGAGTCAATTCCCCTGTCCCCTGCACTGCTGCCCCATCTCCCCAGACTCCCTCCCTCCCTGCACTCCTGCCATTTGTTGATTTAGCACGAGGGAACTGTGTCCCTGCATGTGGGGACTGACTGCAGCACAGCCCTGGTACCTTAAACCTGAGGCAGGTACCAGCAGCAGGGCAGCTTTGGCTTGTGCTCAGCTCAGGAGGCCACTGAAGTCCCAGCTACCAGAGCTTTGCAACACTTGGCACCCACACCAGACAGATTAACTTGGTTTGGTGCCACTTCAAGCTGTCCTCATGCTCCTAATTACTCTGCTGAGCTTATTAGCACGATCTCGGGTAGCTGCTGTCTGTGCAAGGTCTCTGCTGCAAGTTTGCATCAGCTCAGACAATACAGCAAATATCTACCTGTTAGCCAAAAGTCAAGGAAAATGGTTCTTGATTTAATAATCCCTAATAATAATTTATCACAGATTTTACAGTGCATTTGCAGGTCAGTACCAATCAGGAGAAATGTGACAGATATTTGCCCAAATCAAGACTGGCTCTAACATAGTCATGATCTAAGCCACAGCAAGATTTTGGCCCCAGACTGTCTCCATTTAAAAAGAATGGCCATTAAATGACCCAGTTAAATTCCACCATTTGGCATTTAGCATAGGAGTAAGCTTTTCCCATCTTTTTCTTCACACTAACGCACTGGGGAAATTTCAGGAAACAGCTGGAATGAGGATCTTCTCCCACTCTTCTTAAAAAGAAGAAAAAGAATAGCAAAGTCTTCCAGCAACCACACTAAAGGAACCGGTTGCCAGCACTGGAGACACCCTCAGATCCACTTGACACGGATACATTTGAAGTAGTTGTGGAGGAGGAGGAACATGCATTTAAAAATCATCAGGGATGTAACCAAAGGCTGCCTTTGCCAGTGAGGGAGCTGCTCCCAGAGTGCATTACTGCCTTTGGAAATGGTTTCAAGGCAAAGCAACAGGAAATGTCAAGCCACTATCACTGAAGAGCAGACATGCCTCATGCCAGCAGAGTCAAGATGTCAGAGAGTCAAGTATGGGAATAAAAGTCAAGCTTACTGTCTCTGCCTCTCCAAGTGGTAAATTCAACAAGTGTAATCTTCCATCCCAGATCTGGAGGTGGGCATATTTAGCCACTGTTTTCTAGCTTGTGTATGTGCTTTTTATCCCCTCTCCAAGTTCCTAATTAATTTTGTTTCGCCTGGAACCTTCAAGCATAAATGTAGATGACTTGATAAATTTAGATGACTTGATTTAGATGAATCTGACCTGTGGTGTGCAGAGCCCTGGGAATCTGTGGGCTGCTTGGTAGGGATCAGCAAAAGGTGGCAAAGGGAAGAGATTTGCCATCAGCTGGCTTCAACATGCTCTACAGGGGCTCGACTGTAAGCCTGAGAAAACTTCATGGAAATTGCCAATATCTGCTACCTGTGAAGGTGACAAGTATTAGTTTACACAGCAAAAGCTATGAGACAGAGCTTGTCTTATAAACATATTCTAACACATGGAGGCTATTGGGCTGGGATTTGGGTAAATTCACTGGTTTTCCTGGCTCTATCATTGAATAGCAGGGCAAATACTGGATTTCTGACAAGAGCCAAGTTGTTTATCACTCAGCCATGAGCTTCTTTATCTGTGGAATCACAATGGTCACACTGAACTCCTGGAAAGCTTAATGAGCCCTGTGGGAGAGTGAAGGATCACCTCTGCTGCAGGAGACCAGCATACTGGACCTGTATGGGCTGACACAAATGCTAGAACCACATAGAAAGTAAATCACAAAAAACCCCATAAAATTTCACAAGAGTAATCTGCATATCTGCCTTGCCCCCATATTTGAGTCACAGTGATTTCCAGTATATTATTCTCAGAAACTGTGAAGAATCATTACATCCTGGGCCAGAAAGAAAAGAGTCTGGAGGCATTTTTACCAAACTAAACTGTCTGACTATTGCAGGAAAAATGAGGCTGAAACAATAGAGAACTGAACACCAGAATTGAAACATGGAACTTTAGGCTATATCTAAAGCTTTCTATTTTTAAAATGTTTTTCTAAAACAGTCACTTACCCCTCAACTTTTGGTTAAAGATGGGGGAAAAAAATATCTTCAGATACAATGAAACTTCTCAGGACAAGAGATAATAAAGACATTTAATGGCCTAGAATTCAAAGTGCACTTAAAAAGAAAAAAAAAAAAAAAAAAAAGGAGGCAAACAGAAAATTCTGGGACAAACTGTTACAAATTTTCACTCTGAAGATCAAAATGCCATAAAACCAGACAGCCATCTTTTGGCTATAAAGAAGCAAATAAAATGCAGGCTTTGTGGTCTCAGAAGCTGCCTTTGGCAGGAAGCTCAGGAAATCTCTCTTCATGTGAAGTCCCAAAACCTATTTGTCAGTATCTACTGCCTGCACACACAACAAATAAAAACAAGGCCAGCTCCTTCAGAGTGTCTGGCTGGCTCACCCCGAGGTCCCACTGCCCCTGGGCATTTCTGCAATTCAGAGCCCATTCTGACTCCTGATCAAGGAAGGCCAGAGGCAGCCTCTGTGCTTGCAGAGGGAGCTGTGTGTGAAGTTTGATGGTTTCCCTCCCTTCTTCTATTCTAAAGAAAACCTCCTGCTGTCCCTGCTCTGCTCTCTCTAGAGCCTCGAGTTAGGCAGCTCCTGAAGTAGAACTGCTCTTGAAGCCCATGGAGAACTCTTGGAGCCAAGGGAGATCATCCATGTGCTCAGAACAGCTCCTGAGCCATTTCTATCCCAAGGGCAACTCCTGACCTTTCGCTCCAGCATGAGCAACTACTAAAAAGGGATCCTTCTTCTCTGGGATTCCAGACACAAATACCTCTCTAAAACAGGATCATCTAAAATAAGATTATCTGAGCTAATGCTGTTTTGCACCAATGGAGTATCAAGCTGAATTCAACTGTATTTTAAGGCAGTGGTACAGCAGCATCAGGGAGCAGAGATGGCACGTGACATCAGAGACTGACACCAAACAAAACAAGAACTGTGAGATGGGGTAGTGACAAGAAGGCACATAGGAGAGAGAATCAGATGGGAACAGACATTCTATAAGATCTTCACAGGCCAAGGCTGCAAGAAAGGAAGCAATGAGACAATTTGCATCTTTTTAATTTAAGCTTTTGAAACATTCTTTTCACTAAACTGAAATGATGGAAAGCAGTTTGACTGCTAGAGTGAACCAGCAAACAACTCCTCCACACCTCTGTCAGTGCTGTGTTTTCCCATGTACATAGATAGCTTGGTGGTTACCACAATGTCTCCATCCTAGTTCTGAGCTAGACCACTCAAATACATCTCATCTGCATCAGAGCTACTGTGTGGATCACAAGCCTTGTTAGATGAGTGATACCTGGAGGCCCCAGCAGAAGTGCACAGTTACATATTTCCCAGAATGTATAAGCATAAATGAATTCATCATGAGAACAAGTCAAACATTTAGTTCACTAATTAACACCAGATCCTTGAATCTCAGAGGCCAAAAGGAATAACCACCACAAAATTTTGAAGATGGAATGCCACCTTGGCTCTGGATGGATGGTTAGAAAGCAAGATCAGGCAGCTTTTCTGCACAGCCAAGTTTCCCTGCTCTGACTGAGAGTGCTACAATTCCCTCTAAGAGCACCCTTAGGGCTGAGGCAGAGTTAATTTTCATCCTAGCAGCTGTGGTTTGGATTTGTGCTTGAAACAGTGCTGATAACTCAGAGATGCTTCCTTTATCACTAAGCAGGTCTTACCCAGAGCCTTTTCTGCTCCTCATCCCACCCCAGCAGTGAGGGGGCTGGGGGTGCACAGGAGCTGGGAGGGGACACAGCCAGGAGAGCTGACCCCAACTGACCTGAGGGATAGCCCAGACCACAGGGCCTCATGCTCAGCACAGAAATCTGGGGGAGAAGGAGGAAGGGGGGACGTTTGGAGGGATGGTTTTTGTCTTCTTGTCACCATTACATGTGATGAAGCCCTGCTGTTTTGGGGATGCAAAACACCTGCCTGCCTACTCTGGGGAAGTGAGGAATAAATTCCTTGTTTTGCTTTGCTTGTGCATGACCTCTGCTTTACCTATTAAATTGTCTTGATCTCAACCCACAGGTTTTCTCACATTTACACTGGGATTCTCTCTCCAATCCCACCAGGGGAGAGTGAGGGAGTGGCTGTTGTTGGGCTGAAATGCTGGGGTTAAAGCACAACAGTCACAAAGATACCAACAAGCTATAGCATGGAGACAGGACACAACAGAGCATAGCATGTCCTGGCACCTGTACACTTCTCCAAATGCAGCAGCACACACAGGTGTAACAATAGAGCTAAAGAAATTAATAATGATGTGTGTGGCCTTTTTCACACCCCTTGTGTTGGAAACATTGGGCTGTTGGCACAACCTTGACTATTGGCACAGTGATGAGCAGTGACAGCTCAGCATCTGCAAGCAAAATCAGACAGGATATCAACTGACTGGGTTTTTTTTTCTTTGTTTATACAGTGACTCCCCCAATGGAGTGGGAGGCCACATGTGAACTTGAAAAAAATAATTATTAATAAAATAGAAAGATAAACAAAATAAAATATGAGAGTTTGCAGTTAGTAATTAATAATTTGCTGTATTCAAAATAATATTTAAAACTACTTAATCCATAATAGTTTCACAAACCATGAGACTATAACAGATGTAATGCAGAGCTATAAGCTTGAATCATGTTAGTGTAGAACACCTCGTGCTCAACTGTTTTCTTACAGCAGGAGAAATATGAGGGGTGGAAGGGAATCAACCTTGGAATTACCTTGGGTTTTTTTTCTGTTTCCCCATGGACAGACTTATCTCAGATTTCCTCAAATCTGGCTGGTAATCAGCTCTAGCTGCCCTACAGCAGCTCAGGTAGGTTATCTACTGGAAGTACAACTTGAACCCACTGCATTTTTGTCCCATATGTCATCAGATTTCAGATTTTACATCCAATTCTAGGCCTTCACATCACAGCAGATGTGAAAGCCTAAAACTTTGTAGACTTCTGCACAAGAAGGAAATGACAAATTAATCTCTCCAGTTGGCTCTAGGCGTGCAAAGCTAGACACTTGGAGCAGCAGAAGTTTCTGTCTGAGAAGAGAACACAAGGGAAAATTATGACAAGATGTTTTCATGGATCTGTCTGGCAAAATTATGTAGACAAAAAACCTGATGGTCAAATGATGCAGGAGAGTGAGAATCACATTTAGCAGATTGTCCCAGCCCAAGCTTCTGCTCCACTGCAAGTGATGTAGGACAAGCAGCAGTAGAGGTCAATTTGACAGCATATCTGCCAAATACTCAGAATCTTGGTGATAGCAAAAGGGCTGTTCTACTGAAACCAAATAAACAGGCCTGCTTGGAATTCCTCTGCCTACAGCCAGCAAACACACTGTACCACTGTGGCTGCAAAAACAAACACCATCCAGAGAGAAGCACGAACAGAATGAGGAGATGGGAGTGACTCACTGGTGAATTAAGCCAGAATTGAACTTCTTGCACGAAGATGAGTCAAGCAGAATGAATCACAAAGAGGAATAGTTGATTTTTTGGTTAATAATATAGCACCATTGTACTAATGGTGCCCAACTGCTGGCAGTGCCACGGCTCTGACACCTCCTAACTGCTTTTGTTCACCCTCTCTTCTATTTTTGAATAAGAAAATAGGACTTAAGTCTCTATACATTTAATACCAGGCAGAGCACTGAATGACTCCTGTGGGTTGAAGACAAAATGCTCACAAATATCCAAACACTGTGCAATTGCCTAATACAGGAACAAGTTCATAGGTTGTGTACTGAAAGATTCCTCCAGGAGACTCACAACACCTGAGGAGTCTTTCTACCTCAGCTCACACTCTCTGATTTGGCCTTAGTGGGGAGAGCTCTCAAGCTCTCTCATAAAAGCTGTTTCTTGAAACTCATCCAAGGATTGTCTCTGCACAGGTGAACTTGCTTAGCTGGGCAGAAGCCACCTATCATACTCAGATATTTTCATCTCAAAATCCCCCAACACTGAAAAGCTGTTAATGAGTGAATCTTGCTCTTGTTGTGAAGTAATATGCTAAAGTGATGTACAATAAAAAGACATGTAAACGGGCACATTTCAGAATACCAAAATGTTTATGGGATGCATTTCACCTCTCCTGAATTCATCAGCCCCACAGACAGATCCCAGATGATCACGGGGCAGTGACTCTGCCACAGCTCCCAGGAAGCCTGCACTGATTCCAAAGCTGCCCAGCCTCCTGCCAGCTGCCAGCTGAGCCCGTGGACCACGGCTGAGCTGAGATGATGCTGGGGGATGCCACAGGCAGGGTGGCCAGGGAACTCAGTGTCCCACTTTAAACAGCCCTGGAGTCTTGGAGAGATGCTTCATGTCTGCAACAGAGCCAAAGAGCAGAGCAGAGCATCACTCCCTGCAGAGCAGAGCAGAGCAGAGCAGAGCAGAGCAGAGCAGAGCAGAGCATCGCTCCCTGCAGAGCAGAGCAGAGCAGAGCAGAGCATCGCTCCCTGCAGAGCAGAGCATCGCTCCCAGCAGAGCAGAGCAGAGCAGAGCATCGCTCCCTGCAGAGCAGAGCAGAGCAGAGCAGAGCAGAGCAGAGCAGAGCAGAGCAGAGCAGAGCAGAGCAGAGCATCGCTCCCTGCAGAGCAGAGCAGAGCAGAGCATCGCTCCCTGCAGCCCGTCAGCAGCGCCGCTGCTCAGCCCCGCGGCAATCCCAGCCCCCACGAGGGGACAGAGCCACGGGAGGGAGGCCAACGAGCTGCTGACAGAGAGGAGCCAACAGGCTCAACCTGCCCCGGCCCCCGTGCCAAGTTGCTACTCCAGTAGCAGCTGGTGGAGCTTTAAACCTCTTCCAATCCACTTGTCACTGTCCCAGCTAAGACAGCAGCTGCTTGCTGTGGATGGGGAGCCAAAGGCTTGAAGGACCACACAAACATGTAAAAGTTGTACAAAGTGTAACTAGCCACAAGGACAAAGGAAGTTTTGGGATTTCCACTGTGCCCTATGAGCCTCTTCAACAAGAAGGCTGGGGTGAAGGTGCAGTGAACAGACAGCCTATCCATCAGGTGGACAGCACTGGACCTTCTTCAGAATAAACCCAGCAATCACCACAATCTACTCCTGACACGTCTCTGAACAGGCAACAACACAAAATGCAGCAACAGCACCTAACCCAGAAAACATACTTTACTCAATTTCATGGTCGTAACATCATTTTAGATAGGCAATTGCTTTCTCAAAAAAAAAAAAAAACTCAAAAAATCTAGAAGTATATTGAAAATTTACTTTCTACTGATGCATTACTTGATCAACTTGCTTTACCCAAATGCTGAACTTCTTTGCAGGATAAAAGTGCGCATCAGCATTTTTTGACAACTATGGAATATAAGAAAAGAATACAATACCCCACTGGAAGGGCAAAGCTTGGCAAAGCAGAAGACATTCAAGCTGAAATGTCCATAATTCTGGGATTGTTTGTGAAAGGCACCATGAAATCCTGAGTGACCACATTAAATACAGTTAAACACATTTTCTTATAGTCTGCTATAGAAACCAGTCTGAGCTGGCACATAAAGCCTTCAGCCAAATATTTTATATAGCTTCTAACACACTATATTTGTCTTTGGAAATTGGCAGTTTGCATTGACCATCAGTGAACCTTACTATTCAAGCAACCACATTTTCAGCTCATAACAACATACTTGGCTAGTCCCAAAACTGAGGAGCATATGAAAAGATTCCTCCACAGGCCTTAGGAAACTTTATCATATTTGTTCAGGTACAATATTATTTTTCTGGCACCATGCTTGGAGCAAGAAAGAAACAGAACTCTGCAACAAGGGTGATGATAAACTCAGCAGAACAATTCAAGATTACTCAGATTGCATATGCTGGTTCAAGAGAAATATGAAAGCAATCTAGAAGTTTTATTTCAGTGAAATAGCAGCCAAGATTGGGACTGTGATGAAGAACTACCTGGATTAGGCTTTGGGTTCTTTTTTTTTCATTTCATAAGAGGACATTAACAAAGCATGGGGACAAGATACAAAATCAGATTCAGCCACACATTATTGCAGTGTACCAAGGCAGAGCCTTTGCTTCCTCTTGTAAAATGTGGGATAAATGTGACAGCAGCCCAGGAGAGCACTCCCTAAAGCAGCTTTTAAAACACTCCAGGTGCTCTAGCTGGACTCAGCAGCTCAAAGCCCTGGAGGGAACCTTTCTCCAAAGCCCATGGCAGGTTTCTTGGCAGGCACTGAGCTCTAAGTCACTTTGGCCAAATTCCTACTGGTATCCAAACCAATTTCTTAAAGCATAAAAGTAATTCCATTCCAAAAGAGCTTTAATTCAGAAATCAAATTAACTCCTACAGGTCAAACAACCACGTGAGAATTTGGGGAAGTTGTTCCAATGACACATTTGTCCAGAAGGACAAATACATCACATTAAACTCCAAACAAATTTCATTAAAAATTAATCTCAGGCTAAAAACATCACTATTTCTGCAACTGGTGTCTTGAACTCATTTAAACTGCCAATAACCACAGCCAAATCAGCATATAAGATTTGTGAAGAGTGCAAAGGGTTAGTAGTTGCATTAATTCACCTGGGAACACTTCACAGGGCTGAAATAACAGGCTGAGGAATATAACCTGTGCATATATATCAAGTGTAGAGACCTAACTGAAGAATATAAAAAAAGAAGAATCTGTTGAAGAAAAAAAACCTGTTCCTCCTAAGTCAGGTGGAGATTGACCAGGAAAGAAGAGATGGTTTACCACATGTAAAAAAGCTTCATCTGTCCAGCCTTTATAGCCTCTCTCTGAATTTCAAATTTGTTTTAAGTGCATTAGATTCTGAACGATTTGGGGGAAAAAATCAAACAATGTAAATTTACTACTTTTTGTCAATTCAAGTGCCAATCCACCTACCTTCATCAGGACTCACTCACAGCCCTTTTGTTGGTTCTGATGGCACACTCTCCCTTTATTTAAAGCAAACTTCTCTGCCAAATATTAATTCCCTGTTACAAATTTCAAAGGAGGAAAGGAGTCAATATGGGATGGAAATGCTAACAGAAATCCAGTAGGAGTTGTGTGCCTTTGAAAATACACATTTCCACCAGAGTAATGTGAGAGAAACTGTTGGTGTGAGGGATACAACCTTTGGGAGAAAGAAAAGGAGTCAGTTGCCAGCTCCACTTTTGAGCTATTTTCCTCCCTCTGCTATCCAGGACTTACCCACACATTTAACTATCAGTGTATTCACATCTTAAGCCTCAAGACACAATTTCACTTGCCTTCCACTGTGCATGTTCCCTGTCTGTAATCTCTCACTGGGTGCAAGAATAGAGCCCTCTGCAGTCTGCTGGTGCAAAACTTGATCAAACCACTCCTCAGGTTTGGCAGCAGGAAATTTTGTTCCATTCCTCAGCAGGGAGAATGTCAAAGGAAAAACAGAATGCATCTTCATGGTGGTTTAAAGCACAAATACTAACATGCATTCTCTCATTCTCTTGTCCCTTGATAGTCTACTCCAACAGAACACGCCAGTGAAGCAATAAAAAATAATTTTCTTAAATACAACCAAATCTCTCAACAGGGAGCAGTTACAGAAACAAACCTCAGATTGCTTATAGAAAAACTGAGCTCATCAAGTTCTTAAAGAGCATTTACTACCAGACTTCTAGCTGGACATTTTTTAAAAGCCAATGTGAATTTCTCTATTTCCTCTTTTTACGTGTTAATATAGAAACAATACAGCGAATCGCTAGGGAATATAATTAAACAGGAAAAGGTTCTTAATGCCTTTTTCAATGTTTCATGTTTATACCTCTGAAGGAGAAAAAAAAAAACCATGACCAATTTTCACCAAACAAATATTTTAGCCAGGACTTCATTTTTGCACTTTTGTGCTCAGGCTGGCACTTCAGACCCAAGGCAAAACCACTTTGTTGAACGCTGCAGCTGCAATACAACAAAGACAGAATTTCACAGCACCCACTAGACTCAGCTCCCTTTGGGAAGGTGGAGGGGAGGGCTCAGCATGGCACTTACTTTTTACTTTTCAGGCACCCGTAGAACCCAGCCATGGTGCTTCCAGGGAGGCGTGTGTGCATTTAATTCATTCCTGGGAGGGGAGGCCAGCACGGGGATTCTGCCAGCGCTCCCCACTCGCCCACGGGCGCTCACGAGAGCCCCGGCGTGCCGCGGCAACTCCTGGCCAGATAAAGTTCCTGATCTGAGGCACTCAGACTCTGCTGAACTGGGTCCAAGGAGGGCTGTGCCTGCTCCATAAATGGATATGAATTGTTAACTCCCCCTTTTCCTGTCTCCTTCCAGCTATTGGTACGCACAGCATCCGAAGTGTAAAATACCATATGGCATTTGATTCCGTCTCCCTGTGGGACTAATAAGAGGCGTGGTTATAATTAGGATGTGAAGAAGCCCTGAGGAGATTAATTGTTATTGTTATTTTTTAGACAGAGGAAAGCTACAGAAAATACTTGCAATATCTTTGAAATAACAACTAAAAGCTGTAGTTATTCTCCAGCACAAAAGGGGTGCACAGGATCTTTCAAAACAGGCATTATCCCAATTCACTGTAAATCACAATCTATTCTAACAAGCTATTCTGCACATTAACAGGAAAAAAAACCCAAACAACTGCATCCCTGCAATATTGCCAGGTCAGGCAAAAAGCTCCAGAGTTTAAATTAGCCAGCACACCCATATGGCAGAATTACTGCCTGGTGATGACCTCTGACAATTTACTAACAGTTGCTAATCACTGTCACAACTAAGGAGTCGCTCAGTGGGTGTGGAAACAGGTAAATGCTGGGGAACACAAAACCACAGGGATGACCAAAGTCCTGGATACAATATAGCTCTACACATTTCTGGCATTACATTGCATTAAATTCATATGGAAATGAATTTGCATCATGGCTATCAATGGCCTCTGTTGAGATAAAAGCAGAGAGAAGGCAAAACATTGCTGGTGCTGCCTGCACACAGGGAGGGAGCAGCAGCAGCCAGTGCCACAGCCTGAGCCTGCTCCTGCAGTCACATGGCCTGCCAAGAATATCAGCTCCTAATTAAAAATTGCATGGATATTTAAAAGTAGGAGGTTCGTAACTCTCATAATAGCAAAGCAAAGATTTACAGTCATTCCGAGAAGATCAGAAGAAAACTGCATTTATTGGTATTTCTCAGCTGGTACATAGTGTTTGAATACTTGGGTCTGGCAAGCCAGTAGGAGGGAGTATTATTAAGTATTTTTATATGAGTTTCTTAAAGACATTTAGTAGAAATACCAGATCTACAGTGGAGAAGTCCTTTTTGAATACTTGGAAAAAATACTTTATTTTAGTACCTTTCTCATAAGACACACATGTAGTTTGAGAAATGGACCTCTGGTGAGAAGCCCCTAAAGTGGCTCAGCTACAGCAGTTTTCTAACAGTGCAGAAGTTTGACATCTGTGAATGGACAACTCCATTTTTCAATTTTCTATAAAGGCCCCTACACAAAGGAAAGCTGTCACACAAATATCAGATGATAACAAGTGCAAGGGCCATCACAATCAGGAAACAAATCATACTCTAGTCCAGTTTCCCACTTAGCTGGAAAGCAAAAGCCCCTACAAGCAGCCAACTTCAATGCCATCATCAGAGTGCATTTGCATTTGCAGATCAAAGCTGACCTCAAGCAGATATAACACATATTCTGTCTCTTGGGAAAAGACAAAGCAGTAAAAATACAGTAGCACTAGTGGAAGTTTTAGTGGAATGGGTTTCACTGTTGGGAATTACTGCACTTGTCATGATGACTTCACGCTGAACTCAATCCCAGCAGAAAAAGGATCACTAGAGAGCAGTAATCTGCATCCATCAGACACAGTCCATAGGGGGAAAAAAAGCAAGACCAAGGCTTCAGTTATTGGGCAACCACCACCAGGAAGGAATTCCTGGAGATTACTGGAGAAACATTCTGACTGGCTTAATGCACAAAACCTTGGATGTAGGACTGCATCTGAAATCTGCCTGGAATTTTGTTCAGAAAAATGCTGCCAACAGAAACATTTATACTACAGTAAGAAATGAAGGAGACCTCATGAGAAATTCACATTTATTTTTAAAATCAAGAAAGACCAAATGGCCTTCCAGGGGGAAGGCACAGTCCCTAAAGCTAGTGAAAGGGTGTAATCCTGATGACTTTAGAAGAATTTCATCAATTTAACTGGCATAGAACACAGCCTGGAAGCTTAAAAAAAATAGCATTTTTGCTAACATAAAGCAGATTTCCTGTCTCCAAACCTCCTCAGATGGCTTGCCTTTGCTTCCTTTCAATATTGTTTTTTTCTTTCATGCATTTTTGTCTTGAAGTTATTTACCTGAACATGCAAAACTTCATCTGTTGGCTTCCATTTAGGTCAAACATAGTCCTGTTCTCAGCATCCAGCAGCTAGCAACACACATTGCACCATCTCAAAACCCCCTTACTTTCCAAGAAGCACAGACTAGTAAACAGTCATTAAAAATAATTATCCTACCTCAGGATTTAATACTTTTTGATTCTCTATCTTCATATCACTCTCCAAGGCACATCATGCTAGATTTATTATTCACTCCTCTGCCTCTTTATCACCAGCACAGCTTCAAATGGCTACACACTGAGCGTTTTGGGTACAGCCCTGAAATCTTAGATGCTGATAAACATCACAGCTCTATGTCCACAGGCAAATCAGTGCAAGCAAGCACAAGGTATGAGCTGTACCTGCTCTGACAGCCAGACACCACTGCACTGACATTTGCTCCTCACTTGTCAAGTGCTGAAGTGAATGGGCTGCTCTACTGCCAGGTAATTAATTGAAGCTTTTTTCAGCTGGGAGGTAGACAAACCCCAAATAACCACAAACTTTGGCAAAGCAATGATGGTTGTTCAAAGATAGGGAAGACAGCAAGTTTAAACACCTGAAATTTCAATCAGATCTGGATTTCCTCTAAAGTTTGTGGCTTGGCTTGATTGAAATAGCCCAGTCTAGGCCTACTTCCATTTGAAAGTCTTGGCTTTCTTCAAACTCACTGTCATGGCTTTCCCTCAACAGCCCAACATTGCAGCAGCCCCCTGCACATCCAAGTCACTGATCATCCAAATCACTGCACATCCAAATCTGCCTTGCTTCCCCTGCAGGGAGAACAAGCAGTCCCAGGGCAGCCTGCCCTCCCACAGTGGTACCAGCAGCAAGCTCCCAGCACCTGGTAAACTTCCCAAAACAAGTTTCTTAATTTCTCCAAAGGGAACAAGGGAGGCAAGACTGAGCAAGGTCCAGCCAGCCAACCATTAAGAAATCCTGGCACCAAAATACAGCTCCTAAAATCATCAGGCTATTTGTTTCACATGCACTGTCACTTGAGTCATTGCGAAAAAGGCCTCTTCAACTTAAGTGACCAACAGCAACTACTAATCCAATGGAGGAAACTCAAATATTACACAAATATTACAAATACCCAGGGTACATGCCAACAGTCTGGGAGCTGAGGTGTAAGGAGCTACACACACAGCCAGCAATCCTGAATATGTTTCACATCCAGAAACACAGAGCTATTGTGTTTCTTGCAGCCTCTTGCCACTGGATCTCCAAGGGCAAACCCCTCCCCAGCTCCCTGACTGCAAACACTTCACGTTTTGCAAAGTGCTCATCCAAAGCTGGCTTGCATGGCAGCAGGACACACAGCAGCAGGAAGGGACCTGATGTCACACAGTTAGGAAATCACATGCTTCACAAACTGAGTTTAAACAGAGGTGTTTGGTTTACATTTTTTTAAAATTTATTTTCAGAAAGGGACAAAAGTTTCACTTGAGCATTTCACTAAACAAATTTAGAGGTAGGAGTAAAAATCCTACACCAAAGTGATAGGCCGTAGCTTTTCAGAATTCCAGTATATTTTGATGTCTCTGAACTGATTTCTTAGCAAGGTAAATGTCACATTGTGTTAGGGTGAGCCATCATAAACTGATCCTTGTGCCACTTGGGTTTTATGTCATGAAGATTCTATGTGTTCCTTACAAGCATGTTGCATTTATACACCTAGCAACACTTCGCAACAATGTGCCAACACAAATGTGGCTCTCAAGAAACACTTTGCTGTAGAAGAAAGGAATTCAGCTTTCTTACAAGTGAAATTCCCAGGCTGGAAAATTGGCCAGGCTTGGAAATTTTCTGTGAAAACTCTCCAGTTCTAAAGAAACAACTAAACACACATCATTGTTAAAAGCTGCACTATCAGAGCTTTAAACAAACAGGGTTAGAAACAACACAGTAGTCTGCAGACAACAAAGAAGTAGAGATAAGAGGATTTCTGCCTTGCAGAGTTTGTACATCCATCTGTGATTAATATGATGAGGAAAATGAGGGTCACAGCCTATCTCTGAAACTGAAAGTAGAGAGTGTAGTCAGAGGCATCCAAATATGCGCTATTTCAGCTTTTTATTCATGCATTTATTTATATATAAATGAAAAAATCCTTCATGCTAGAAGAATTTGCCATGATATTTGCTCTGGAGTCTAATTGCTCTCTGCTGCTCTAATTATGTGTGTTTTCACACTTTGTGTATAACATGTGGGATTTGGGGGATTTTTGTTGTTGTCATTCCCTGTTAGAGGGACTTCCTGCAATCTCCTTCAATAATAAGAATATTTCAAAGACTGCAGCAATAATATAATCTCTTTGATTCCAGCGTTTGGTAATTTTGAGTCTTCATTGTTTCTTGCAGTTTATCACAAACACACAGTCTTCTCCTCTGAGGCAGAAGTGAAGAAAACTTCAGTATGGGGTATCCAGTGCATTACTGAATTCTAAAACATGGCCAGAAAAATACTAGCACTCTAAATCTATCCTTTGTGTCCCCACAGCCAAATGTGAACTCTTCCTGGATTAATTGGAGATGAAGGTCAGGCCATGTGTCATTCAAAAGGTAATTTCCCCTAGATTTGCAACAGGATCACAGATGTAACCTCAGACTTCAGTGACAGAAAATATCAATTGCCTAACAAATAATACAGATCCAAAGATAGAATTGTTTGTTTGACATTTTACAACCTACAAGGATTTATTTGCATATAAATATGCAATTTATTTTTAGATAAGTAACAGCGTCCCTGTATACACAGACCAGACCTCTCACATCTCTGCTTTTTTCATCCAGGACCATAAATCTAAAATCTAAGATTTTAAACAATCTGAATGAAAAACAGATTATTTTTGACACAGTGGAAGAGCTGATATTTCCTGTGAAAATACTAGCATGGTCAATATTTTATATACTGGGAAACTGTGGTTCTTTTGTCCTGGTGGGGTTGGTGCAGAAGTTGAACAAAGCAGCTCTATTTCTGCACATTCTGACTTAAGAAAATACCATGTTAGAGAATATTAAGTTCCAACAACACCACTTTTCCTTCTCGGTGTCCAGGCAGGCACCAACACACCAGACCATCTGGAAAGAAATGTGAGAACACAGTGTGTAGCTAGGGGCACATGGACCAGTGCCTGGTCTGAATGTTGAACATCAGAGGTAACAGTTACTGAGTCTAAACAAATATCCTGAGACGATGTGAATAATGAATTGGGTTTTCTACGAGCCATTCTTCCCGAATTCCCCTCCAGGGATAGATCCAGTTAATGTCCTTCAAACACTCTGGCCAAGCTCCCTTGGAGACAGATCAGACCAAGGCTGCCACTAATGCCTGTGCTGTGAGCAGCAATCAGGTTTAATGACTTCCCATGTATATTAGTTTAACACTAATGTAGGCCCACCTCTTCAGCAGAGTTACTTCTGATTTGTTTGTACAGGTATAAGCAAGAGGAGAACCAGGGACTCACACATCTGGAATAATATTCCTAAAACCATCAACATCCTGGATTCCAGCTGCAACTGAAATCAAACTTCAAAAGAAGGTCACCTCTGATACCATCTCAGTGGCTGTTAACTGGAGCAATAATACAGGAAAGCACGGAAGCACAGCTCGGGGGGGGGGGAAAAGGCTGTCTGACTCCAATGCCTGCAAACACAAGGCTAAAGATAAGGTGACCATTAACCTTCAGAGAAAGACAGGGAAGGCCCAGAATGTCCTGCCTGCAGGCTTTATTTCTCCAAGGGGAAATAAACAGAAAAATAAAACTCAGAACTGCATACTCTTGACATTTAACTCTAATGAGTACTCAATGGTAACATAGTGTTTTCTCTGTTACCTTTCCCCTGTATAAAGGCATGAATACAGTACCTGGTTCAATCCCCAATCAGCAAAATAAGTGAAAATATTGAGTAACAATAAATTTATTCCTACCACTTGATATCTGTGAGATATCAGACCTGTGCCCCTCTGTACAGAATGTATTATTCCATATTGCAGATACAGTGGGGAGAACTGAGGACGAGTAATTCAGTGACTGCTCCAGAATCCATGAACTGCAACTGAACTCAGAAGTTCCTGGTGACTGAAACTGTATTTTAGAGCCTTTCCCCACGCTTCCTTGCTCAATAAGGACAGCCAGAATAGGCACCCTATAAATATCCAAGATAACTTTAAGTTCCCTAACCAGCCTTCAGCCATGGGAACTCTTACAGGAATACTGGCATCAAAATGCTGAGTTAAATTAGAAATCAGTGACTGCACAACATGATTTGGCCCCACATGTCAAGAGTTTTAAAATCATCACATAATAAAAAATACCTCATACTGAGCCAATTTCACCAGAGCAGACACATAACACATCAGAGTCCTTACACAGCAGCCTAACACATTACTCAGACAAGTTCTGGCAATCTTTAAATATCCCAGTTTGCTCTCAATTGTCTCTTAAATATTCTGGCACTGTCCCAACAGTAGTGGGAAGGGAAAATATCTAATATATACCCAGGGGCAGGAAATAAGCTAATTGCAGAAGAATTTTACCTAAAACTGTTGCATAAACCACAGTTCTGTGTCACTAAGTCACATCATCACATGTTTAAACTGAATCTCTGCTTGGTCCTTCCCAACCACAGAGCCTGGCATACACTTTAGCTATTTGCTGAGCTGATGGGTGTGTCTATCATCCCAGGATCAGTGGTAGCCAAAAAAGTTGCAGTTAAGAGCCATGTCAAAGTTAAGTTCATTGTTGTAATATCTTTCTGCTTTACCATGGAGTTTAGGGAATACCTACAGCTTTCCTAGGATAAATGCTGCTCTCAGCCTCACCACTCCACCCCCTATACCTAATCTTGAAACAGAACATACTTGAGATCCACTGGTATTGGCATCAGGTGTTAAATCATCCTTGCTACTAAGTGCATCCTTCCACCCAGCTATTCATGTAGCCAACAGTGCAGGTCCAAACAAAAAGTGGAGCAGTTGTCACCATGCACCATGGAGCTGAAAAGCCACCTACCCCTTCTGCAGATTTTATCAACACCTACCCAAGAACACAAACTCAGCTTCTCTCATGTAACAGTTGCTTTGGACAAAACACAGAGGCCAATACAACTGATACTTTCTGGCGTGGTACCAGTTGAGTCCTCAAGGGTCTCTATATATTGCCTGCAGATAAGCTACTGTGAAGCCTAAACATTAACTCTGCTTGTTCTGCACTCTGAGAGCTCCCTTTTGGCCATGGGAATATTAAGCAAGCCCTCCTTCTGTTGAGGACTGATGATATTTATTGTACATAAGACTAGATAAGATTTAAAAGCCACTGAAGATTGATGAGATAACTTAACAAGATGGACCTGCAGAGCTTTCCTGATTACAAAACTGATATTGTAATATTTTCTCACCACAGATGAGAGAGATTTAATTTTTCACTAAGGCAAATACAACCATGTACAAATGCTAAACAGTAATGAGAATGTCAGATATTTTTCTTGGCTTCTGCAAAGTTTTCTCACCATGTAGTTGCTAAATACAAGGGATGTTAGTCAAAACCATCTAAAGGAAATGCAACTAACTGTTGCAGAATTACTACTGGTCACCAGTTCAAATGGTATTAGTGATGACATGATTAAGGTTTTATTTTGATCAGAATCTGCTACAAAACCAGCAAATCCCTTATCTCTGAAGAGTCCCTCACATCACACAAATGTAACACCCATTCCACCAAAATGAAAACCTGTTCAAAATCTGCAATATGTTTCCTTTGCAGGAATGAGGACTCGTGATTGTGCTGATGCTGACTAATGTAGGGTACAATAAAATCTAAGTCACACCCTACAACCATTTTTAACCCTCTTAAAACTACAGAATGAAGAAGCAATGGCCATAGTTTGAGGACCAATAGAGCAGAAGAAATGTGATCCTCAGAATCAGAGCAAGTAAATTGCTTGTATTTCTTTTTTTCCTCTATTCAATACACAAAAGTTGTGATAATATTGATATAACATAGTTTCTTCAGATTCATCACAATAATTATGGCTGGTTTGCTCATTTCTTTCCCCTTTCCTCTACTTACCATGATCTTACATTGATATGAATTAAAAAGATAATATAAAGCCTTTTGCATAGCCTAGAAACTTGACAAATCAACTAAGGCAAGAACTGAGATAAATTATAGTCTTTCTTTGGCTCAGATTTCTTGCTTTAAGCTGATTTATTGCAAGAACCTTAACATTTTAATGTATTTCCTTATACAATAAGATACCACATGTAATTATTGCAGAACCCACAACTTTTGGAGTTCAACTCATTAAATTCACTCCTCAGTCAGCACATAGTCTTCAGTACAGATAATAGATTAAAATGTTTAATGTACAGATGATAGATAAAAAAAAAAAAACAACAACACACTAAAAAATGCTCAAAGAAGTACATTCTGGTAGTTAACAACAGGTGTATAAACATTCTCATGTTCTTCTGTTCATTGTACTGCTCCTGAACCCTTAAGAGGCCAAAAACAGGTTGCATTGTGATTTTGAAATTTACTTTGATGTGCTGCGTGCTTTCAAAGTACAAAAATCTTTTTAAAATTAAAGCTTTATACATCTGTAAATAAGGTGTTTCTTAATCTATCTACAAACAAAGAACAAAAGGTTTTGGAAAAACTTTCATTACTATTGTACCCAAGGCAATTCTGAAATGGCCTCTCCAGCCAAGTTTAGTCTGCTAATGCACAGGAGGTTTTCCATGCCTCATTCTCTATGACATTGTGTTGACACCTCTGCCTTTTAAAATTCATATTGAAAGAGTTAATTAAATAAATCTAGAAGTTCCCTATAACATGTTAAATCATTTGAAGGCAGACTCAAACATAACATATAGATTGAAAAAGCAAGAAAATCAAACAAGCACCATTCATGAACATTCCCTGCTTCTAACAGGTTTTTGGGAAGTTACACTATGGGTCTATAGTTTAAATTTATACAGAGACTCTTGGATCATTTCTCAAATGTCAAGCAAACCACACAGCCTACCTCTACTGTTTTCTTTCACTTGTCCTTTCACTTCCTCCTCCTGAGATAATGAAATCATTATCATATAAAAAACAAATTCAGGAGAGCTGAGAAATCCTGACACTCTTGGAAAGGCAACAGCATCAGAGAGTGCATCTCCTCCAAAACTTCCCCCTCCTGTCATTACCAGTGCTTAGGAATATACAAATAGCTTCTTGAACAATGGGATAAAATTTATCCTGGCATTGTGAGGAAGAGCCTTAGATCTCTGTTACCTGGCTGCAGCCATGTGCAGTGAGTGACAGAACTGGGAAAAAAGGTCAGTTTGCCAGACACCAGGGTTCAGGGAGACACAAATGTCCCCATATTGCCAGGTAAGGGCTGCAGCTCTTACTGCACTAAGCTACACATCTTTTAAAAAGAAATTAAAAAAAAAAAAAAAAAAAAAAAAAACCAAAAAAAAAACTTGGGCCCACAAAAAAAAAAAAAAGTCACAAAAAAAGTCTTGGCACTCAAAAGAGCAAAGACTGGCAAAGAACCAGCCAAATACAGCAGCATTAACCCTCTGTTTGCTGGCAAATACCCTTCCCACTTAACCTAGTGGTATGCAAAAACAGTCTCATGAAGCATTAACTGGGAGAAAAGAAAGGACACATTTGACCACAAGGCACTATAATGTGATTTGCTGCAAATTTTACCAATAATATTTGACAGACTCCTATGAATGATGGCAGCCTTTATTATAGGCAAATATCAGTTAATTCTAAGAAATGCCTGTTCAGCAGAAAGAAAAATGAGTGGAACAGCAGATGAAAAGAATGGCAGTGAAATGACAAGATGGGCTGTGTGACTCCTTGACATGCCATTTTGTTGAGGTTAGCCCTAAAGAGGATGTCAAAGCTGTAAGCAAAATGAGTATGCACACTCAGCTCCATTTCCCCCCACAGGCTTTTAAGCAGCAATTTCAAGAAGTAAGATCCTCATTACTTCCTACAGTTTTAAGAGCTTAGAATAGTACAGCCACCCCAAATTCAGCATTCCTGAGTCAGCTAAACTAGGAGCCAGCTTAAACAAGTGGGCATATTGGAAATAATATTTGGTACTCTCCTCATTTTGAATTTCTGAATCACTAAAGGTCCTGTTTTCAAGCTTTGTGATTGAGTATGTATTTTGGCAGTTTTGCTGCAGTTTTGGTTACTCAGAATAATGTTCAGAGCCTTGCATGATCACTTGGCTGTGTGAGCTATGACCTGATGAGATCTTACAAGATTTTGGGGGAGAAGTGCAATAGTCAGCAGGAGTCAGGGATGAGTAGCAGTTGAAACAATCCTTGTTAATAACATCAGCAAGTGTCTGCTGCTCACCAAAGAGGTGGCTTCAAGTTCTAACCTGTAGCACTCCTTCCCATTACACACAGAAGCTGTCAGCTGAAGACACGGAGATAAACCTCTCCAAATGGAGACAAAACTATTTATGTTTAAACTACACAATAGGTTGAACTTAGACAGAAGAACTGGCATAGAAATGCATCTGAGGGAATGATGAGAACTGCAGTTCCATTAAACCCAGGGTCAAGCACCAAAATCTCATGCAATGTGTTTGAATTCATTTAGAAGTAAATGATGAAATACAAATGGCATCTCTGCTTGTGGCATTGGCACTCCTTTTAAACTTTAAGAGGATGTTTATGTACCTGTGCACACATGACTCAACATGATGCTGGTGCCACTCCAATAAAACCAAGCCACTGATTCCTGAGTTTGGGCCATATCCAGAGCTCATTAAAATCAATGACAGCCTTTCCACTAAATTCAGCTCCTCAGATCATAGCAGTTGGCTTGCAGTCTGATGTACCACAGAGGCTGCACTCACACTGCTTTGTCCCCTGTTTGACTTACAGCACAGCTTGATGTTTATGTTACATAACTAAAGATATTGAGACCAACCCCACCACGCACACTGACCACAGCATAAACATAAGGATTACTGAAAATCCTCAGCAGAAAAAAAAAAATCAGCTCCCCAGTTTAATATATACCATGTGTACTTTCTTTTCCTTTACATATAGAGAGACTTCATATAAATCAATAAATACCTATGAATGAATGCCTAACACACTTCAACAGTATCAGATACAGGAAACATTTGGGTCAAAGTTGTAGAGGATTTTAGCAGATATTAAGCAGGAACAACTAAAGATGTGTTTGTTTGTATTAAATGTATCAGACTCACACACACACAAATATTGTTCCCCAAGTACCCATTTTCACAGCTGTTCAAAACTGAGTAACATTTTAGCCCTTTTCTTAATGTTTATGCAAGATTCCAATATTTGCACTTGCAGCTACTGCTTTCTTGTGAAATATTCTAAGTACCCATTGATCCCTAAATAAATGTATTTAGAATTTAAATAAATGGGCCTGTATTGAGCAAGTCCTTGGACCAAGTACAACTTCTTGTTTCTTCTCTGACTGCCATACATTCTCTTCTGGAGAAAGAAAACATAGCTGTGCATTTGTCTGAAGTAAATTCCCTGACTGGCAAATTAAGAACCATTACAAGTGGAAAAAATATTAACTTTGAAACAGAAAACAGTGCCAGTAAAACTTCTTAAGTGATAAAATTTAACTTTTGATAGTTGTCTGCACTTAATTGCTCCCAGAAAAACTAAAAAGAAGTCTAAAAGGGGATCTACTTCCCAAATGTCTGAATACAGTCAAAAACCCTGTACTGTGGGTTCCAAAGGACAAAGAGTTTTGAATCGTCAAATCTGCATTACCCATGTCTCCATCTCCGTGGTCACAGGAGTCTGACATTTTATTTTCTGAAAACTTCCATCAAATCTTTGACAGAATCATAAGCAAACAGCTTATGTGGAAAAGCCTTCCAACTCACAGTGATCTGAAAAAATTGAGGGATTTATTTTTTGTTCATATAACATCCAAGTAATTTGGGTTTGCATATTAGAAAAAGCATTTATATACATAAATAAATCCCCTAAATATCTAAACATAGTCTAAACTTGAGACAAGTTAGGTCAAGTCCAAGGTAAGAAGTGCTTTGCATTTTCTTATACTATAGTGAGAACCAAGTCAACCTTTAATTTTGCCGATATGGACCAAAATTCTACATTGGACTGGACAGTTCTGGAATCCTTGCAAACCTCACACTGCCTGTGTGATAGGGCTGCATTTCCTTGTGACTAAATAGGAGCTCAGCCTGGAGAAGTGTAGCTGCTTTTATATAGTGTGCTCATCTTGATAAGTCGTCCACTTATGATAAGTCATCTACTGACATCCTTTGGAAACAGATGAGCAATTTCACTAAGTAAACATAAATTTTCTGGTACAACATTCTTCAGGAATTGGCCTGAAGCATTAGCAATGTACTGGTCCATGTATTATAGAGCTAGAGATCCAAACTATAAACAACCAACTGAGCAAGCAGTGCAAAAATTTATGCCATGCTGGATTAAGCTTTCATTTGTTGTATTTGTTGTATAGCAGCAAGATAAATATATATTTGCATTTCCTATCTTATGGATCTGCAAATGTCATCTGCAAATTATCATCTATTATATTGTGTGAGAGAAAAAGAAATCGAAAACTCACATTCATGAAGCTGTTAATAAAAGATAAGGCCACCAAGCTTGTCTTTCTGTTTTAAAGGTTTCAAACAGTACACTTCAAGTTACCTGTAAGTGCTTTCTGAAAAATACCAGAAAGACAGCATGAAGTGTAAAAAATCCACAGTGACTGTAAGTGGATCAGAATGTGTGTGTATGTGTACTACACTAACTCTTAATTTCTCCAGTCTGCTGCACTAGGTCTGAAATGAGTAAGACCCCATGCAAATGTGCATCAGACAAGCTCTGCTCAGTACATAGCTCTAGGCAGAGAAGTCCACTCAGACAGCTCTCCATAGGATGTGGTGTAAGGACAGCACAAGGGCTGGAAGGGAAAAGGGTCACTTTGAATGGCATTTTCAAAAGAGGAGTTGAACTAGAAAATGGAAAAGACTGAAGGTAGTTTGCTGGGGTTCTTGGATATTTTGTGCTCGTAGCCTGTCTGCAGCTTGTCACCTGGGTGAAAGCACTTGCCCTTACATAAGCCACTCTGACTTGTACAAGCACAGTTACCATAGAAAATTCATCAAAGTTGTTATGCTATTTAGGCTTTATTCCTGCATACAGCTGTTGTCAAGATCAAGCAATTAAGTGTATCAGCAAAATAATCATGAAAGAAATGACACAATGTGTGTCTTTTCATTCTACAACACTTTATGGATCTGACCCTTTACAAGACCCTGCTACTTCTCTCACGTCACTCCTGCACAGAAGCTCTGAGATCACAGGGATTCTCCCAGTCCCCCACACCAGTGCTAAGACCTCACACCTGGGAGACAGCCACCAATTCCAGCAATTCTACTAACGACGTAAGAGACAAAATAAACTCCAGTTCATATTAACAACCACCTACCTAACTCCAGCTACCTAACATAGGTTAAAAACCTGATTTGGAGCATAAAACGTAGAGGTCCGACACTGGAAGACTGCAAGTCTGTAAGTCGGGATGAGGATGCCCATGGAGCCCGCCAGCCTCTGCCTTCGCAGCCGTAGGGAGCCGAGAATACAGCGCGGGAACCGCGAGCGCCTCACGGAAAGCTCGGCCGCTGGCCTCCGCCGGGAACGGCGTTATC
>VZRH01014904.1:402687-420829 GCA_013397555.1 Urocynchramus pylzowi | reverse complement strand
CGCGGAGCCGCCGCGCAGTCCAGCGCCATGGCCCGCGAGGAGGTGGCGGTGGCCGGCGAGGAGGCGGCGGCGGGCGAGGGCGGCGGGCTGCTGCTGGAGATCGTGGGCTCGCCGCTCAACCTGAGCCTGCTGGGCCTCTGCCTCTTCCTGCTCTACCAGATCCTGCGGGGCGAGCGGCCCGCGGCACCCGCGGGCGAGGCGGACCCGCCGCCGCTGCCCAAGATGAAGCGCCGCGACTTCACTCTGGAGCAGCTGCGGCCCTTCGACGGCGTGAGCGACCCGCGCATCCTCATGGCCGTCAACGGCAAAGTCTTCGACGTGACCCGCGCCAGGAAGTTCTACGGGCCCGGTGAGGGCGGGGGCTGCCAGACGGGCCCAGCCCGGGCACTCCGCGCGTTGCGCCGGGGACGCGCGGGGCGGTAGGGGCCGGTGCTGGCCGGGAGCGCCTTCTCTCGGTGGGGATCAGCGCTCCTGCCTGACCCCAGCCCGGCCCTAGTCCCGATGCGGAGGTTTGGGAAGGGCTCGGCGTGCTTTCCGCCGGGAAGGCTGCGCGCCCCTGCAGCGCTGGGAGAGCCGGCGGGCAGGGTGACTGCTGCCGGGGCTCCAGAGCCGGGCCCCGGTGTTGTAGAAACTCCGGCTTTGCCAGTTTACGTTGTTTCATCATTCTCGGTGTTTTCCCATGGCAGGCTACACGTACCATAAGAGGTTGGGCGGCTTTGTCGGCCTGGGTTGCCTTTGCCCGATGGCAGGCAGCAGAAGCGAAGTATTCTCTCAGTGTTGACATTCCATTACCAACTTTTAGTGGGTATCACTCTATCGCATGATATTTATACTAAATACTTGGCAATTTAGATTAAACCAGCTTTCTACCAGAAGCATAATTCAAACGTGAAAAGATTGAATGACCTATGCTCATAGAGCAGCCAGTGATGAGGTGGGTGGACTATGTGCACCCAGGTGTAAGAGTTTTATCACCTCCACGAGGCCATGGGGTTTTATTTTTATCAGAGGCTGCCTGTTAAAACGGCTCACTGATTGTACCAGGATCTGCCTGGCATAGCGACTCTTGAGCTGTCCAGACAGCCTGGTAGCTGCAGTAGCAAGCTGCCAGTGCTGCTTAAGAGACAAGGAGAAAAATGCAGGAGACCCCATGTTTTTGGAAGCACTATCAGTTACTACTTTTGGGCCAAACATAGATGAGACTGTCACTGAATGATGCCCCAAACATAGATGAGACTGTCACTGAATGATGCCAGGCTGTAACTTTGCATTCTACAGCAGTCAGGATGATATGTACAGTGAGCTAGATGGGCAGTTTTGTATTTGCACAACCTAAAATCCAGTGGAGATAAGGTCCAAGCTTTAGATGCTGCCTTCCTTGATCACAGTAAAAGCTGCCTGTTGCATCTGATTTGGTAATTGCTGAATGGTTCACCACAATGTCTGGTTAGTTTGATTTTCATTTTAATGGAAAAGTAAGATTCTTTTTATTAATTTAGGAAAGGCACACTCTGGAAGTTGGCATGTGCTCTACAATAACCAGAGTTCATATCTAGCTTCTTTAAGCTCCTTTTAGAAGAACATTGAATGTCTAGTTGAACATGCAGTATCTCAATTTTTGGCTTGCCTTGCAAGCAAGTTAATCATTAATGAAGTTTAGCAAGAGTTTATCTTGATGTCTCTTATCTGCTGTGAGTTGCATGTTTTGATCATTTGAGTTCATCTTGCATTTTGTTTTAATAGATGTTTCCTCCAACTTGATAATTTCTTGTAGCTCCACTATATTTTCTGTCAAACCATCCTTTCATCTCAATATAGGAGTATCCATTAGAAAACTTTC
The DNA here is from genome assembly GCA_013397555.1 of Urocynchramus pylzowi. Classification (NCBI taxonomy): domain Eukaryota; kingdom Metazoa; phylum Chordata; class Aves; order Passeriformes; family Fringillidae; genus Urocynchramus; species Urocynchramus pylzowi. The sequence continues at coordinate 418,989 of VZRH01014904.1, read as the reverse complement.
ATTTCACCCCAGACATAGAAATCCTTCCTCTGTTCCTTATTCTGGGGATGTGCATCCCAATCTGTATGCTTATCCTTACCCTGTTTACATGTGCCATGCACCATTGTGTGGTTCATTTTCCTGATGTTTCAGCAAATCTCAGTATCTTTCTCCATTATTTTGTTTCTTGTCCTCTTCCTCTGTTTTCTCTTATTACCAATTAGAGTAAAACTTTAAAGCATTTCAGAAGCTTGAGGCACTTGATGCATGGCTCAGGGTAGAAACTCATCATCTGTTTTAGTCTGGGGACTCTGATCCATGAAGGTAACATAGCATCCATTACCTCTGCAATAATGCTGCTTATGTTTTTATTTTAAAGAGGGCCCCTATGGGATTTTTGCTGGAAGAGATGCATCCCGAGGTCTTGCCACTTTCTGCCTGGATAAGGAGGCACTGAGGGATACATACGATGACCTCTCTGATCTCAACGCTACCCAGCAAGAGACCTTGAGGGACTGGGAGTCACAATTCACTTGTAAGCAATTTTAAACATATTCACAAAGAAGCAGTTAACTGGTATTAGGGGAAGCAATAGTTAAAAGGCTGTAACCAGCTGGAAGCATCATATATATATATATATATATAGTGGAAACAAAATGTGCTTTATTTTTAAATCTAGTGTTGAAAGATTTACTATAACCAGCTACAATGGAGTTTTCTCTACATCATGTCATTAGAAATCTGTCCTGACCTGATGTGCCCCTACTATTTTGGCCCTCTTCCTGTTTTAATTAAGACTGTTAATCACACCACACTGAATGGCTGTTTTATTATGCTAACAAGCTTGTCACAGAAACCAGAACTATGCTATCAAATATATGACTTGAGCTAGTGTTAAAACCTACCTTTACAAGTGTTGAGCATCAGGACTGACAGTGAAATCCACTGTTTTTATTACTGTGTTCCTATTAAATATGGCAAATAGTTGCTTTAAATTGTTATAACAACATTGCTAGTCTGAAATACCTGTAATCAGGGGGTTCTCTTGCTTTGTTGAAGTTGACAGATAGGCAACATAGTACAGCTCTCAGTCCTTATTTGTCTTGGCATTTTTACATGCTCAAAAGCAGCTATAAAATAAATCAGAGGCTTAATCACATAATCGGATAACAAACCCATCTCTATCTTTGGGAGAAATTATCTCACTTCTGTCTATTGGATATTTGTAATACACATTACAAAAAATAAAACCCCTTGCAAGTTGTGTACATGTGTGCACATAAGTATGTGTGTGTTTAATAGATGTAAATAGTCTAGCAACGCCTTTGGTTGAAAAACCAGCTTTGACACTGGCAAGAGAAATAATCTAATCCAGGATTCTGTTTCCTTGGCTGGGTGAGACCTTTGGTTTGTGTTTATTCATCTTTTGGTTTAAGCAATAAAATGAGAGTTACATTCACTTCACATGATTCTTATGACAACAGTAATAGCAGTTCAGGTAGTAGTTGATTTTAGCTTTTCTCCTTCCCCCCAGTGTTTGGAACAAATTGCTCAGAGCTGTTTTATTGAAATATAGCCATCCTGTTTGTTCAGAAAACAGTTGGAGGAGTTTAAAAAGATGACTCTTCAGGGCAGAAAAATTACTTGGATTTCTTTTTTTCCCCAGTTAAGTATCATCATGTTGGTAAGCTGCTGAAGGAGGGAGAGGAACCCACTGTGTACTCTGATGAAGACGAAAAAGATGCCCAGGATGCAAAGAAAGAATAGATATTGCAGTGAGGAACAATCTATTTTTGAACCATAAAGGATCATTTGTAACATTCCACTACTGTTTCACAAGGTGCAGCAGCAGCCAGGCTTACAAAAGGTCCAGAGGTACAGTGAATGGTTTCTTTTCAAAGATTTCCTTTTCAAATTCAATGGGAAGCTTCTGAAGGTCTATGATCTGTCTTCCTTCAAACCCACATAATAAAAAGTATGCATGACAAATGTCTCTGCAAAAGTAAACTGCAATTTTGGCAATAAAGGACTATTTTTCTGCTATCACCATTTAGTGCAAAGTAGGTCAAAATCAAGTTTCTCATTACCAGCCTATCACTGTGGTGACGAGCACATGACACACTTCACATATGCAACACAAACACCACTAAATCTTCTTTTGTGTTAGCTTCTGTAGGATCTGGCCCCTGGGTTGTAATTCCTTTAGAAAAGGGACTATATTTTGTTTGTCCACAAAGCATCATACTCATTTGTTGCACAGTGTAATTCATTATTATGTAAGATTATTTGGCTTTCAAGGCATTGCATTAGCGAATTACAGATGAAACACTAACTGCTTTTAAAAAAGATTAAGAATTTTTGTGAGGTTAAATCACTTTTAATTATTTAATAAAGACTGATGAATGCTTGATGTATTCAACATGCATAATTATGCATAGACTAATATTCTCTGTTCACTTTTAAAGCACATCTACAGTGTTACAAAAGTTTAGATAATGAGTGGAACTAGGCATCCCTAAAGGTACACCATGGAGTGTGATTTGACTATTGTTCATTTGATTTTCTTCTTAGTAAAAAGTGCTCCTATGAATGTTAATGGAATTATATTAAACATGGAAGATCAGCTGCTCTTGATTCCTAGGCCTAAAAAACAAGAAGTTGCTGGTATGGCATGATTAGCAAGTGCTCTTGTACACGCACCTTTACCTAGCAGAAAAACATTACTGGTCAACGTAACGTACATTGGTTTCTTGTACAAAATAAAACAGTGTAAGCTGTTTCTGCATTGAGGCCTTTGTTGGTTTGGAATGTTGCCATTAAAAGAAATTACACAATCTCATGCATAACCAGCAGTTCTATACCTGTGGACCTGACCTTTGAGTTGCTTTTTACTTATTTGCTCTCTTGGCTTACCTCTATGCTTAATTACTAGTTTTTTTCTAAGTGACCTGCCTCCTACCAGAGAGGGCTGAGTAAATGGATATGACCAAGGAAAAATGTGAATGTTCATCATCCAAAATACTTCTGTAAAACTTAAAAATTCCAAGATAACTAATGATTCGCTGATCACTTGTGAACTTGTTTCTAGTCCAGGTGATTCTGCTAGTGCAGAATATCCAGGGTGCCTGTCTGGTGTAGTTCTCTCTGTTTCATTTCTCTGACTCGACTGTCTGGTTGTTTCAATTTGGCAACATGACCAAAATGATGAACTGAGTTCTGAGTGGGAAGGTGTAAACTAGGCAAAAGTGTGCAGAAGTAGAGTGTGTTGCACAACAGCAGCTTTCATAAACAAGTTGACACAACATATTAAAGTGCCTGTGAGCATCTGTGGTGAGAACAACTGACTCTCCCTCTGTCCCAACACTGTCCTGGGATTTTCTTTTGGTTGCACTGGGCCTTCCACTGAAGAGTGAGGTTGTTTGAGGCAGAGTTGTGTGAAGTGGTACTGTATGAACTACCTGACAAAGGTCTAGAGACACACATAGGCCTTGTCATGACCTTTGTGTTGCTATTTTATTTTTAGAGACATTTATACTCTTTGCAAACTACTACTAATGGTTTACCTCAAATTGGAAATGTGCTTTTATTTGTTTAAGGCAGAAAATAAAATACTCTTGCATAACGGTGGAGATTGTTTTTATTTACTGCAACCAAATGTTATCTTTTATTATTATATTTAATACTCCCCTAATGTTTCAAGTTTTATATTGTCTTTCTCCTTTCTGTCACATTATCCAATGCATAGATTGAATAAAATATGTTCTAATGGAATGCTTGTAAATGCAGTTTGCTACTAAAATTGTAACAGAATATTAAATAGAGAACATGCTCTATTGCAGAAAAAAAACCCTAGTAAGTGTTAATACTGAGCAAAAGCTGGAGCTTTGGAAGGCTGTAACCTACCCTTAAGTGGACCCAACCACCTGACTCTAAAGTTACTCTGTAACATCTTCCAAGGAACTGAAAACTATTTTAAGGATTAATCTGTACATCAGAACATTATGCATCACAAAGAAATACAGCAACAAAAATGATGCAGAAAACAGGCAGTAATGCAAGACAAAGCTCATTGTTAATACTTCTTGGGGAGGAGGTATGACACTTTGGTAAGATTGTTATTTTTTCAGGGAAAGCAGAGGATTTCTTGTGAAAGGAGAAAAAGCTTGTCACAAAAGCTGCTCATAAAGCAGCAGGCATGGGTTTTACTTCCTTCCAAAGTGCTGAAGAAAATGGATGGGTTTTAGCTTCTTTTTTAGTCTGTTCACTACAACTTGAACCCTTCCTTCAACAGTGACTGGCAGCAATGACTATGCAAAAAGAACCATGCCAGGCAGCTTATCAGGCTGTACATTAACCAGGTAGGACATGATGACCAATTAAGTGCAAAGAATATCACTAATCTTCCTCATCTGGCATGTCCAACACCTGTCACAAAGATCTACTCCAGGACAAATCAAAACAATTGAGTCATATCTTATTTTCAACCATACTGTTAACTGCTTTGTAAAATTCAGATATTCTTTCACCTACCTGTAATCACCTTTATTAGCTCTTACTTCATGCTGCTTCAGTTAAACAAAAAAAGTTCAGTATTGAATGCTTCTGTTAAAAATTACGTAAGGGGTTTTATGAAAGGTGAGGCATTTCTATGCATTGCCTGGAATCCCTGGATTAAGAAGAAGGGGCTTTATATCATAATTGCTGTATTGTATTTCAAGCAGATGGACTGGTTTAATAATGGGCCTCATGTACTTCTGCTTTAAAACCAGCCTGTAGGATTTTGACTTCAGCATTCAGCACAAGGTACAACCCACAGGTCACATATTTCCAGTAACAAAGCATTGTTCAGCCAACTTCTCTTCATACCAGCTCTATGAGGAGGCATTTTCACTAGTTCTAGATTTGATGGCAAGATCTGCAGCCTCAGGGCCCAGCTTCATACATGTCAGAGTAAACAGTGTTTCCCAACCTCTTGAAACAGCAGCGGGGCACAATAGCACACATCAGGTTCAAACTGAAAGGTGTGAAATTATGCCAGAAATGGTCTACATTTCCATTGCTGAACTAGATAAATGCTGCTTTTAATGCATCTTTTCATCAAATAAATGTTTTAATTGCCAAAACATTCTGTAACTTTCATACGTGGGATGTGACATTTATATCTATAACAACTAAAATCCAATCTACAAAGCCATGCATTTTAAAAGTTTTAAAGCAAGCTGTTACATGTATCTTTAAAGATTAGCCTTCAGGATAATAAAATTATATTAAGCAGTCCAGTGTATGAAAAGGGGAGGCTCATATTAAATGTGCTGACAAGAAGAAGAAATTCTTCCCTGTGAGCATGGTGAGGCTGTAGCAGAGGCTGCCAGAAGAAACTGGATGCCCCATCCCTGGAAGTGTTCAAGACCAGGTTGGACACTGCTTGGGGCAGGTGGAAGGTGCCCATGCCCTTGGCATGGGGGTTGGAACAAGATGGTTTTTAAGATCCTGATCCAAACCATTCTATGATTTTATGAAAAGCAAAATTATTATTTAAACACCTGAAATCAGGTTCTAAATAATGACAAATAGGAAACACAGAAGTTCTCTTTTGGTATGAAGATTACAATGATGTCTCACATTTTAAAGTGCATGCATATTTTATTAACTAACAATGTTTTACATGGAATGAGGACTTGGGAGATAAAGCAAATCCTCTATCAATTTCTGTCAATACAGGTGAACGCATGAAGCAATTACAGAAATGGGGTGTTTATTTGTTATTGGTTATTGTGAAAGGATTTTGATAAAACACTGGAAATTTACACTGAAGGAAATCTTTAGTTCCTTCTCCCCCAGACTGACAAAAAGAAATACTTCCTCACCTGTCACCAAAAGGCCTGTTTCATGGGAAATGGGTACTTGTGGACACAAAACTGTATAGATTGACAGAGGGGCAAGTTTTGTTGTCTTTAATCTGCAAATATTGCATAGAGAAAAAACACCCTTGGTATGTCACATCAGTGCAACTGAAAACATTTTACACGGTCAACAAATACAATAGTCCATTTTCACTGTATAAAATACTAAAGGGGAGACTTGAGAGGGGCATAAATGTTCTCCAAAATAGTCAGAAAATATTTCTGTCAAGAAAATAACATTTTTTAGATAAAGTAATAGATTAAAAGTACTTTGTGTAGCAACCATTTGTCATTCATGACCCTGAAAAGGCACTCAATGTCTGAACATATGAACAGAAAGACTGATAAAACCTGGCTTAGAAGCCTGTAGGAATCACCAGTATTGAAGACTAGGGGGAAAACCTATCCACCACAAACAATTACAATTATTCTTTTTTATTACTATTTATTAGAGCAGAAGTTACAAACATGGGTAAGATCTTATCTTATAATGAAGGCAACATTTTCACATTAACTTCATCAACTGACATGTAATAAATAAAGCATAATAAAATGAAAGCTGTAATAATCAGTGTATTGAACTTCAAACTCTGTACCTTGCTAAGGGACTTTGTCTAAAAGCAATTGTGGCTGTTTTCTAGATATAGCCAGATGAATAAATATGGATATAATTCAAGCTCCTAGACTGCATTTTCCCATTTTTATCTACATGCCTCATGACTCTGACAACATTTCACAATTCCTCTGGAAAGCATTTGTAGGCAAACTCATACTAAACAGCTACCTCACTATTTGTGCCTTCAAAATCTTGTTAACTGTCAAACTGCATTTACTGTCCTTGCATGGGGACTGTCAGCAGGCTGAGATGCACTGCCCTTTCATCATCTAACACTCAGAGCTTTGCTTAGACAACCATTTAGATTTCTGGAAGCACTACACTGAGCATAAGTGTGAAATCCTCCCAAAAGCCAGCAAGTTTTCAGAAACACTTCTAGAATTGTGAGTAGAAAACAAGGATTCTTCTAGTGTGGGTTTTACAGAAGACGGGTCTTTTTTCACATTTGGAAATCTATTACTTCTCAAAATTGAGTATAAATGTCCCCCCACCTTCCAGTCCCATCAATATAACAATCTGATAGAGGAGGCACTTCATATGCTTGCTCTAGGATTGACAATTAGGTTTTTTCCAATTACTCATGATTAGTAAATACTGTAATTTACATGATGCTCTGCATTCAATCAAAATGTAATGCTCCAAGATCTCAGTCTGTGTCCTTTTGAGTTCTTTAGCCACCAGTCCATGAAAGTTTGTTCTGGCTCTGGGGAAAGTTTTGGTCCTGTTATCCAAAAGGCAAACACAGATTCTGCTTCTGTGGCTCACTACACCAGTTAGATAGTCTAACCCAAGGAATTATGTAATCAAAAAAAACCCAAAAAACAAAAACCAACCCAGTAGTTCATATACCTTTTAATGATCAAAGGGCTTTCTTCTCCCACTTCTTTATAAAAACTTAGGAGCTATAATACAATAGCTGTTCAGCATCCTCTTCTGGGCTCTCCTCCACAGAAAGTATCTGAGAAGGGGTTTGTCTGAATTATTTCAAGAGGAAATAGAGGGCATCCTCTGACATCTGCATCCATCTCCCTTCTCAACATTAATCTCCTCTCATCTCCTGTAGATAAGAAAAAGTTACTTGAAATGAGTTTGTCAGGCTGTAAGAATATCCACCAACCACCTGGAAGCACAGTAAATTATAAAAAAGGCTGTAAGAACAGCCAGTAGCAATCCTGCATGAACATCAGATGTATTTTAGCTATGTAAAAATTTACTCACCTGAGACAGTACTTCCCACACAGCTGTGCCACGCATTGAATTGTCTATCAATGTTTTAGTTGTCTAAAGCATGTTGTTTCCATGTATGTTGTTAACAGAATAACCACTATCTGCTAATGCCCAGGACAGATGCTGTGCTAGCCAGTTAAGCAGACAAATATTACTCTTGAGCTGCAGCTGTATGTTTCAGAGCTAAACTGAACAAACCCTTAATTACAGAGAAGTTGCACTGGGTTTTTTTTTTATGCCATGCTTATACCTTTTTAAACCAAAAACCATTCATCACTGTAAGAACTGTGGCAACCTCTCCTGCCACAGACCTGTCAAATTCAGTCCCCTTAGCTGTGCTGTCCCACCCTCTCACCTCTCCTCTGGAGGGTTTCCTCTCCTCTCCTCTGGAGGGGTGAGCCATCATGAGGGGTAACATCTGGTGCTGCCAGAGAGGTGTGATGTGTCTTGAATGTCACTTTTTTGTGCAACATTTTCTTACATTTTCTCTGTATCTTTCTGAGTGACTCCAGCTTCATGCAACTGTCCGTCTCTGAAAAGCCACATTCATCAGATAAAAGATTAGAAGAAAGCTTTTTTCGCTTTTTCTTCATTTTATGAGCATTTTTCTCCTTTTCCCTGGATTGTCTCTCACTTTTGTGTCCTTCATATCTTAATTTACTACTAGACCTCTTGCATGACTTTTTAAGTTTATGTTCACTCTGCCTTGCCAAGCCCTCATGGACAGAATTAGAACAGGAGTTACATTGGCTGATTTCCTTCTCTTGACCTTCCAGAGCTACATTTTTATGGTAAACCAGTAATTCTGTTTGCTTGGCTCTTGCAGACAAGCACCCTTTATTACAACTGCTGTACATTTCTTCATACCTTCTTTGTGCTCTCTTCACTGAGCCGCCACATGCCTCTCTAAAGTACTCACAATCACTGATCTCTTCCAACAAATCCTTTAATCTGCTAGCAGATCTACATGTTCCATATGGTACAGTGCCTTCATCTCTACCATCTTCTTGTTTGAACTCCTTATTATGAGTAACAGTAGTGCACTCCAAAGAATGATTCAGTCCAGCATGTGGTACATTATCAACAGTGAGTGAGTCATTCCTCTGCACCTGCAGCTTTTTTGCAAGCTTGCCCCCATGGACCTTGCTTTCTAACACTTGGTCTGTTGACTCAAGTTCCCCAAGAGTGATCACCAGCCTATAATTACTATCACTACTGCAATTTCTCTTGTGGAGGTTTTGTACAGGACTCAATTCTCTGAAGTGCTGGCCATGTCTGTTACTCAGGCTGGTGTCAAACCCACTACCATCATCAGACACCACTCGCTTCCACCGGGACTTGTTCGCAGTGGTTTTTGGCCCTAAGCAAACACGTGCATAGTGTGGTGTCTGATAGTAGTTTAGTAAATAATGGATGAATTCATCAGTCTCATAAACCTTTTGCTTTTTGCAATCATCTTCCTCAGGCACTGTCTGCGTGTGAGCCACGTCCAGTGCTGGGCGGTGCCTTCCACGGAGAGGTCGGATGACCCTGCCGTCCTGGGTAACCGTGATCAGCAAAGGCCCGCAGCCTTTGGGGGAGGAGCTGCACACATCTCTGCCAGGCAGTCCGTCAGAGCTCGGGGCTGCAGAGGGATCATTTAAAATTGTCCTGACTATGTGACAAGCAGGTGCATGGAAGTTACTCACATCTCCTTCCTCACAGCAAAAACCACTACCTTTTTGGGTTAATGGGCACTTAAACTCCTTACGTTTCAGCTCTTTGTGCGTACGGTAAAGGGAGTTAATCAGCTCCTGCTGAATGTCTTTAAAAGCTGTTTCAGAAAATGAATTGTCCTTCTTTACACCCAGTGAAGGATCCACTTTTTGACTTGCCAACTGCGAAACCAAGAAAATAGAAATTTGTTTAACACATCACATTCATAATTAAGAAGGCCAATGTCAGATGTAATGGGGTCCTAAAATTCACACAGACTGGCAAGGGTAGCCTCTGACTTCAACTCACAGTAAATTACAGTCCCTTAGAAATCTTTTACATCAAGGATTGAGAAAAATACACACTTGTTAAAAGCTGCAAGCATATTTTTCGTTACAAATAGTGGAGACAAAGTCATATTAGAAATTGAAACCCCTGTTTTCATTTGAAACCTTTTTTGCCCAAAGCACTAAATTAAACTTGCAAACATTAATCTGCATGCAAAACACTCAAATTTTTATCATTTCTCTGCTGACTTTCTCAAGACATTATCTGAATCAAATAAGCCTGGTAATGAGTGCTGGCCAAGAAAAAAGAAGAGGCTATCAGAAATCCAACTGGTATAATCTGTGCCAATTTAGTTCAGTCACTTGTAGACCTGAGACCAAAACAAGCAGAGAGAGCATCACTTATGTCCCCATTCCAAAATTCCTTGCTTGCAACACTGGATCAAGTCTAATAGAGCTAAAGCAGTTTTTTCAGCCCTATCTTTCACTCAGTAAAGATAAGGTCTTGAAAAAGCACCAAAGGCAAAGTTTCTCGTGAAAATGCACTATGTTTGCTCTCAGGGCAAGACTGAGAGCAGATTGTCACAAGACATAGACCTCAGGCCTTCTCAGTGTTCAGTCAGCCCCAAAGCAGTCTTCTGAATAGCATCAAGGTATCAAATGTCTAGTGAATTATTCAAGCTCTAATAGATATCCTTAAAAGTTTAAAATACGTTTTAAAATAGTCTTACTTTCACACGATTTAACAGCACTGTAAGCAGTCTGACAGACTCCACTCTTCTCTGAGCTAGCAGGGATTTCCTTTCTTCCCATTCAGGCATATTCTCTGGCCAGTGCTGTTCTTCAGCTGGTACCTTCTGCTGCTCTGGGGGGTGTTCCTCATCTCCATCTATCTGCCTCTCTTCTCTCCTCTCGCGCTTAGCTTTCCTTTTTCTCTCTTGAACTTCTTTTCATCACCACGTCTTTTTCTAGGTAATTATCAATATGGGACAATTTAGATGACACTTGTTTTACACTGTGCATCCTGGGGAATTGGATGTAAGTCTTTGAAGTGCTAGTAATAAGCAAACAGTCATCAAGAATCACATGTGGCTAACAGGGAATGTCCTTTGCTTAAATAACATTTTTTAAAAAACCCATAAATCACACGCACCCAACTGACCCCCACAGATATAAAGTTGTCTCTTCAAACGGTCTGTACTCTTGGGTTTTCTTTATAAGCACTGCCAAGACAACAGCATCACATGATTGTTTGTCCCCAAGGCCACAACTAGAGACTAATCATTTGGGATCTAATTCCTAAATTAACAAATCTCCCTACAGATTAGCATGAGGGTCCCATTTAAGAGGTATTACAAGAGTAATTCAGGGGTTATCACTGAGCAAGGCTTACCCAGAGCCAAGACCTTTTCTGCTCCTCACCCACCCCACCATGAGGAGGCTGGGGATGAACAAGGAAATGGGAGGAGACACAGCCAGGACAGCTGATCCCAACTGACCCAAAGAATATCCCAGACCATATGGCCTCATGCTCAGCAATAAAGCTAGAGGAAAAGAAGGAAGGGGGGCATTTGGAGTGATGTTTGTCTTCCCAAAGAGAAGGGGGGTGGAGAACACCTGCCTGGGGATGCAGAACACCTGCCTGTCCTGGGGAAGTGGGGAATTAATTCCTTGGTTTGCTTCCCTTGTGTACATGGCCTTTGCTTTACCTATGAAACTGTCTTGATCTCAACCCTCAGTTTTCTCACTTTTACCTTTGTGATTCTTCTCCCATCCCACTAGGGAGAGGGGGAGGGAGTGAGCAGCTGTTGTAGGACTTAATTACCAGCTGGGGTTAAACCTCAACAGGCTATCACCACTTTTTGGAAACTTTGCCCTGTAGGAAGTAGCTCTACCAAATAATCAACATGACAAACCACAAAAACCCACAGAAAATTCAAGGAACAGTGTTCACACAAATGAGTGTTTAAAACCAGTTTTTTAAGAAGTATTTGAATACTGAAGAATTAGCAACTGAAGTATAGCAGTGCTTTTAGAGACCTAGCATTAGATTCACTATGCTCTGCATTCCAAGCGTCTGTTTTTTTCAAGAAGGTGCATAACATGATTGATTACTAAAGACATTTTAGGATGCCATCCAAACACATTATCTAAAGAATTAAAACTTCAACATACTAGCATTACTAATATGCAAATTTAAGAACACTGCACTAAAGATATCACCATTAAAAATGGGTAAAGACAGCAAAGTATTAATTTCACAGCTTTGGCACTGAGAAATGTACCTCACATTAATTTTACTTCAGTGCACAAGGACATTGATTTAAGATGTTGCAGCATACAGCAATACAAAAAGCCCACATGCAGAACCTTAAGGAATCGATCCTCAGAACAATTTGAGAGCAACAGCTCTCTGATTTCACTGTAGATCCACAGAATCACAGAATAATCCAATCTGAAAGGGACCTTGGCATACCTCCTGTCCAACCTTTCTCATAATCCAGACCCCTGCATCTGATGCTTTACATGCAGAATTATCATTATGATTTTCTTTCCAATATATAAATTAACAACTATATAGTATTGTTTCAATTTCTCCAACTCCTGTTTCCTCAAAGCCTAGATTTTTACACAGCCACTCTTCCTGTACTTTACTTGGTATGAAGAAGTGTAACAAATCTCAAGAAAATGGGACATTCTCTAAAAATATACTCTCACCTTTCAACCCCCTCTCTTTTTTCCCCGTTTTTTGAACGTGCTCCTGTTCTTGCAGCTTTAGTCTTTCCAGGCTTCTCTGTCTTATGGTTCCTTCACTAAAAATGTCTGGTTTGTTTTAAAAGCCACCTGTCACAGAAGAAGCAGAATCAGACTTAGCAGCCCAGTTTGCTGTGTATTTACACAAACACAGACAACCTGCTGAGCAAATGAGAGACCCCAGGTGACACCAAAATACCACTACACTTGTGAGAATGCCTCTCTATACCCTGACATACCAGAACTTCTGAAGTTCATTCTGGGTTGTCAATCCAGCTCCAACACCCCTCTCTCAAATGTCTCCTCCTGCTGTGACATCAGGGCTCACAATCTGCCACCATACCTTGCAAACCCATTCCTGGTAGGCTCTTCTGGGGTCTTCAAAGTTCAGCATGTTCAGCACAGCATTCCTAGCTGCAGGAGTCATGCAGTTCTGCCAAAACTAGAGTTCACTGACTCTTAAAGTAACATATTTTGGATCAAATGCTTGTTTGCTTGCTTAAAAATTGATGGATTCTGTTGATGTGTGCTGCATTTCATCAGTTTCAAATGCCCAGATGTGAGCACATTAAAAGAAAACACTCAAGTAAGTTGCATCAAGGCCTATCTCTACCAAAAAAAAAAAAAAAAGTAATAGGAAGCATTATTTCCAGCACAGAAGGATATTTCAGGGTCACAGTTTAGAAATTATCAGCTGGGAGAAAAAAATGAAAAAAATGAAACCCTAATAAGTGCTTATGGAGGTAAATCAATAGGCTGCTGAAATTAAGCTTACAGGTTGCACATTTATAATGCTACACTAGGCATAACACTTCAAAGGATTCATCTCTCAACATACTTAAACAAAAAAGTACAGAGAAGAGAATGGGTATCCTTTTCTAGCCAATAATCACCAGGCAGCTGCTTCACCTGCTTCATATTTAATAACAAGAAACTATGTATCTTTCAGAGTCTCATCAGCTCCTGAGCTCATCTCCCAATTTCAGTGCCAATTCCACCGAAAATATTGACAGCCTTCAGCTTACCAGAGAAATGTTTCAGGAAATCAAAACAGTATAATGCTGGGTTTTGATTAAAGGAGTTAAGTTCAGATACCTGAACTCCATCTATCAGTATACTACATCTAGTACAAACAGGACAGCCACACAGGGCTTTTCTGCTCCTCACGAGCTTAATTGTACAAGAAGTTTACAGAGAGGCTTCCACTGGTTATCAAGGACTTTTCAGGCCTAAATTCAAGGAAAAAGAAACAGAAGTTGGCAAACCACCATCTGTGCCAGTTTCTTCCATAAAATCTCAGCACCTAGTTACAAGCAAAGCTTAGTGTATTTTAATGCTGTCCATATGCTATATTTTGCTTTATTTTATGGACACCATTTTAACATAAATATAGACTAAATCAAATGGAGAAAAAAAAATACACATACAAAGAGAACTGCAAGAGTGCCACATAAAAGCTTCTGCTGAAGAAACATGACAAAAAGTCTGTAAGATGGTTTTCACAGATTATAAACTATACTGTTATTACTTGGAAAATGCCTGTTTGCTTTCAACATGGGAATGTACGAGGGAAGACAAGCACAGAAACTGTTTGAAAAAAGAGGGTGACTACACTTTCCTGAGAATGACGAAGAAAAAAACCCACATATGTACTGGAGAAAAAGTTAGTGCAATTAACATTAACATAAAATAACCAGGAATCTCTGGAAGCAGCAGCCACAGCACAGACTGCAGCACTGAATGGCTCTTCTTAGGGAACTGCAGCCAAATGCACTCAGAATTAACTGCAACCTTGTCAGGCAAGGCTGAATCTCTCAGGATTAATCTCTGCACACAGCAGTGTATGTACACAGACACACCTGCAGTGTCTCATATAAGCAAAGCAGATACACAAAGCACTTTCTACAAAACTGAAGCAGTGAGTAATCTCTAGAGTCCTTTTTGCCAACTGTGCATTAAGATAAAGAGCTTCCTAAAGCTTTCCACCAAGTTAGTGCCAACCAAACTTCTGTCACCCCACTAAGATTTGTGGTGCAGCAGGTTAAAACATCCAGGACTCTGTTGTTACAGCCTGTAGAGATATGAATGTCAAGCTTGCAAACCACCTGGTGCACACAAAATTCTTGTTCTGTTTTGCAAGAACATCTTCTATTAAACCAACTGATATATTATCCTACCCTTGCAAATCTTCTTTCACTTATATCCTTACACCATCACAGCTGCAACCATCTTCCTACTACTGCAATAAATCACCTAAAAGCCCTAAACCCTCTTCATAGAGCTGAGTAAGCTACAGTGGTTTACTAATGCACACCATTACCCTTGCTCTTCCCCACTTGTGCTCATAGCCAGGAGCTCTTCAAGCATCAGAAATTTATTTCTCTCTACATATCTGTGAACAAGGCATAGAATTATTTACTGGCTGATCCACTGAATTGCTGCTCAGCAGCATGGCCTTTTGGAATCAACCCTGACATATCAATGAGCCACTACCTTAACTGCTGCAACTGACAAATCACAAGGAATTTGATTTTCAACCCCTTTAGGGTTGAAAGGACATTATTGTTTCCTTTTGGCCATGCTGCCATGGTAAAAACATTTGGAACACATCTGCCCTTGCACTAGGATTTACTACAATAACTGAAGGGTGAACTGTCCTTATCTTACAACACCCTAAATTGTGTCACCTAAGTTCATACTTTAAAACAAACTTACACTTCCGGGAGAAATTAACAGCCTGGCAATATCTAACCTGAAACACTCACATAGTACATACGAGCAACATGCAAGTAGTGAGAATAATTGTTCCAAAGGCACCCCTCACATTTGCTCACTGTACTGCTAGCTCAAACAGCTCTAACCATCCCCAGTTTCCCAGCTGGTCACTCATGCCAGGCCCTGGGCCATCACAACAGTTTCAGAGACCATACCATCAACCAGGTCAGGATAAAGGGTTATCTTGAAGAGAAAAAAAAAAATCATATTTTCCTAGGTTACATTCCATGCTCTACTGGACAGTGTAGCCCCTGAGCAGTCCCACCAGCAGAGGTGAAGGCAAGCTCAAGGCAGAGGAAATATTTTAATTCTGCAGAGGTGAGTATGTAGGGGCACTATAAGCTAATGCAATGTGGCAACTATATGTATTGATCCTCAGTAGCAGATTTTATCATGCAGGGGAAAAAAGCTGGAGTTGTTTAGCCTGGAGAAAAAGATGCTCGGGGGACCTTATGTTTCTCTACAATCACCTGAAAGGAGGCTGGATCCAGGTGGGGGTCGGTCACCTCTCCCAAGTAATGTGAAAGGAAATGACCTCACATTACATCAGAGGAGGTTTAGATTGGATATTAGGAAAAACTTCTCCACTGAAATGGTGATCAGACATTGGAAGAGGCTGTAAACACCAGCCCTGGAAGCCTTCAAATGGTTTGTGGCTATGGCACTTGGAGACACCGATTAGCGGTAAACACGGTAAATGTTACTGGTTAGACTCTGTGATCGTAGAGGGCTTTTCCAACCCTAGTGATTCTATGACAAGCACTTACCAGAAACTCGGAGAAGTCTAAAGAAGAGCTTTAAACCGATTTTTAACAAATTAGTTTATCCAGCCTGCTCTATGCAAAATTAACTGCAAAGGAGCGATGATCAGAAGTGCCGCTGCTCTCAGGAATATTGCAGTAAGGGAGCGCTTTGAAGCGAACACTCCCAGCACGGCTGTGCTCCACGCTGAGGCGAGGATAACACAAGCCGCCGGCCCCAGCCCAATGGATGGAGCCGCTGAAGGCCGCGGTCCCCGAGCTCCGGCAGCGCCGGCCGCGGGCAGCCCGGCGGGCAGGGCCCGGCC
>VZRH01014904.1:381901-399311 GCA_013397555.1 Urocynchramus pylzowi | reverse complement strand
TCCCCTCTGGGGGCGGGGGTTTTTTTTTTTTTTTTTTTTTTTTTTTTTTATTGCAGTCAGCTGTTCATGGTAGCACATGACATTTCCACCCAGCTGGGTGCTGAGTTGTTCTGTTCTGGGCAGCAGCACAGCCCTGCTGGTGCTGCCAACCCACTGGCTTTGTCACTCATCTGCCCCAGCAAGTCATCTGCCCATGACTGCCTGCGCCCTTCAGGAGACCACAAATGAAGTGACCCTAAAACTGGGAAGCTTTTTTGCCATAATAGACACAGTGGTCAAACAAAGAGCAAGATAATGTGAGTGGGAAGGTACAAACAGTAATTTAAATGCAATTTAAAGTTCTCAGGAAAGGCAGTGTGTTACACCAACATACAGCAGTTGATTTTGAGCAAAACAACTTTATTGTTTGTTCATCTTGAAACAGTGTATTCCTTTTGCAAGGCTAAAGTTTGTGTCTAGTTTGTACAGGGTGTTCTGAATTATGGGTGGAAGTAGGCTACCAGGAAATTAAATACAAGGTGCCTATGCTTCATCCTTGATACACTATTTGGGGGTTTTGGAAAGTCTTTTCTACTGGAAGAATGGTGTACATAAAGGCAAGAAACACAAAAAGAGAAATGTTATAGGGCAGCTTAGGTAAACAGTGCCAGGAGGAGCAGGACTGAGCACAGTTTGCCCAGACTCTTGTCTTTCCATGGTAGTTTTAAATGTTATCAGGTAGTGCCTAGAGACACCCCACCACCTTCCATGCATTTGTCCACACACAGGAAAATTAGGCTGTGTGGGTTTAGGAACTGCATAAGACACACAGGAAAAAAGGTTTATGCCCTTTTCTTCTGCTTGGCTGAGCTTTCTGCCCTGGGCACTCCCAGGGCTCGAGACAAGTAGATGCAGGGATTTGTCATGCAGCAGAAAATGCACATTCAAGTGAAAAAACATTGACTGAGCGAGCAGTGACTTGTAAATTTATGCAAATTATTTTCTTCTGCACATGGTTACACCATGCGGGTTAAATGTAGATGTGCTGTTTAGATGTTTTAGTTAATGCTGCCAAAATAGAATCATACATTTCTTTACCTCCAGCTAAAACTCTGAAGTGTTTTTACTTGCTTCTTGCTGCCTCCAGGACATTGCTCCCTGATGTTTCCTGTCGTAGAAAAGTCCTTCAATACACCACAAATGTGTGACTTGTGTGTAGCTTTTAAAACTGTGCTTCAATTTCAAATTTTCAAATTGAGATTTAAACTCCTGAGCATAATAGTGCCTGGACAGAAGTCTTCTCTAGAGGCATGTTCCTGTGAACCTTGCTGTCCCAAGATAAGTAACAGAAGAAGGTTCAGTTGCCCTCAGAATGCCTGTGATGTCATTATCTACATATTTCCTCTTACGTGATGACCTTAACTGGCAGGTTGGACCAGTGTCTTTGACTGATGATCAGATAATTTCTTGCAGATGTGTTTTGAATCATGGTAATTTTCATCCTGTATGTGGAAATACAAAAGAAAGATTTTCATCCTGTAGATGGATGCTTGTGTGGTGTTACATATAATAAGATCTTGGATGAATCACATGCTAAAATTTCAATTCCTGCTGCTGAAGTGGCTTGTGGACAGAAGAACATTTGCAACAAGAATCATCTGCCTTAATTTTTCTTGTGTTTTCTTCATAATGTCATTAATAGTACTTCTTTTATGTGTTTGCTTTAGACTTGTTACCCTTTTCATGGATGAGCTGGGCCACATTTCCCACTGGAGAGCCATCATGGCAGGCAGCCTGGCTGGCATGGTTGCCACCATCGTGACGTACCCCACGGATGTGATTAAAACACGGCTCATCGTGCAGAACCGGCTGGAACCGTCTTACCAAGGAATTCTTCACGCTTTTTACAAGATCTATCATCAAGAGGGGCTCCGTGCACTCTACCGTGGTGTTTCACCAGCAATATTAGGTAAAACAATGCTGGCTGAAAGCACCTCACTGACTGGCTTCTGTTGCAGCTGTGTGGTGTGTTCACTTGCTCACCTGATTTCAAAAGCAAATAAAAGTGTTTTCTTGTGGAAGACGTGGAGATTTGCAGGGCACTGCAGTACTGATAACCTTCGCTGCAGGTTACTTCAGATTAGGACCAAGTGTGTAGCATTTTATGTATGGTTAAGTGCTCAGCAAAATACTCTTTTCCTTCTTTTATAGATGATCTAATTGTGCTTGGATGCACAATTTTCACCATTAAACTCTTAAAAAACATTTATACACACACACACAGAGCGCTTGCAATTCCTGTCGAGTGTGAGAGTGTCTCCTGAGCTGTTCAGTGAAACCAGTGTGAGCTATAGTGCATAGTAGGTGTGAAGAATGAAGATTAATTATATTCTCTCTTTACTTGAAGTTCATTTTTTATTATCTATTTACTCTGCTTAGCCTTTAAAAATGCCATGTAACTGAGTCCACTTTTTCGGAATATGACATTATATAAAATGTGTAATAGCAATAATAATAAATGTATAATCCTATTGTAAAACTGATGAGAGCATGAGGCAAGCAAAAGAGGCCAGAAGCATCCCTCATCAGCCTGACTGAAGACATAGCTCTGTTTACCTGTGCAAAGGCTAAGGTTGGGTTGGACTGGGAAAGAGCTTGTCACAAGAGAGAACCTGGAGAAACACCTGACCTGTCATGAGACTATAGCAGTTAATAATTGTGACAATGTGAACATTCTAATAGGTAAATGTATGGCCCTGTCAGCATATCTAGATGGTACAATATGGCTGTTTGGTGGTAAACCAGGGACTAAAGAGTAAAATTCTTCAAAATCTGGATGGGGTTTGTAGAATGTGAGGTGTAACTTGGCAGCAGCTCCTCCCATTTTTCTAGTTATGTCGTGGGCAGCTCTCCTCTCTTAGTGTACAGTGTGTTGATTTAACCCTGTCTGGTTTGCTTTCTAGGCGCTGTCCCATTTTCTGCAGGCTCGTTCTTTGTTTACATCAGTCTGGACACAATCTGGCAAGAACCCATAGTTCGTTTCACTCCTCTTCAGAACTTTGCAAATGGCTGTGTAGCAGCTGCTGTGGCACAGACACTTTCTTTCCCCTTTGAGACTGTCAAGAGGAAGATGCAGGTACAGAACATTCACGTTACCAGTACTTTGTCGTAGGTGCTTGGTGCAAGAGCTTGGGACAAGACTAGCCAGGTGATCATGGGTGCCACTTTATTTCCCTTACCAGTAGGCTGCAGAGACTTTGGTTTTGGTTTTTTTGCTCATTTGTGGATTTTTGTTTGTTTGTTGTTTTGTTTATAAACTCTGGAAATTGTTGCTACAAATGGGCTGTTATACCTTTAATGTGAGTTCAAGTACTATCATGGGAAATGTGTATGCTCTCAGACTCTATCTCTGTAGCTTTGTTTCTTTTCTTTTTCATAGCAGTTCCATCACATTCTCAGAATTCAGAATTGGCAAACCTTCAGTGAAAGCTGGAAAGTTTGCCAGCTGAAGAAATTCAGTCCCCTTTGCGGTAGGCAGGATGAATGAGATCCATGTGATTTTTCAGAGCCTGTGTGTCTGCCATTTATGCCTCACCACAAAACAAACTTGCTCAGTATTAAGTCTGAAGGATCATTATCCTTGTTCTTATTTCTGACTCCTCTGGTTAACAAGTGATTTACCAGCTGCAGGTGCTGCTTGTTTCCTGGAGCATCAGCAAAACGAGAGTTACTATATCTTTCTGATCCTTTCTCCAGAACTTTAACAATAATGATCTAAAAAAGACCCAAACCCCACAAAACAACCACTGTTCCACAGCTTCCATCTCACTGACATAATTCACTTGCTGATGTTGACTTTTCATTAGAACTTCATCAGTAGAGAGACAGTGAATAGCTTTCATCATATGGTCATTCTCTGGCAGGGGCATATGAGTTTGGGTTTTCTGCCTTGTTCCTGGGAATGCAGATTTATGGGAACCTTTTGTGATCTTATTAGAAAAACAGTCACTAATTGTGGCAGCCTTATATAGGTCCTTGCCCCCTTCATCAAGTGGTAGCCTGGTTGGCAAGTCACAAGGTAGCAAAGGGTCAGTGAAACTGTGCATTTCCCTCTCCTGCTCCCCGAGTTCCCCCTTTCAGGGCACAGATGCTGTGTCACAGAAGCCTTCACTGCCCTCTCTCCATCTTGTAGCAGAGAACATCAGCAGGAAGAATAAGGGCCTTTGTCAGACCAGCTCATGTAGCTGATGTGTCCAGAAGTCAAGGTTTAAACTGAATGCTTTCATCAGATATCTTATATTTCAGACAAGAAAGATTCTGAGCACGAAAACTTGATCATTTTATCCAGCTGTATCAGTGGGTCTAAGAAAAGCAAATACTCCTTACAAGCCTTCCTTTACTTTACATCCTTAGGCTCGCAGCAATACAGTTGCCCTGAAGAATAAAAGAAAATAAAGGCATTTACTGTGCTGTTTCCCTTTTAATATTTTCTGTCCATGTAACAGTTACTTGAACATTCAGCTTTTGTAACCAATTCAGAAGTAGGTTTTGGATGTAACTGGTGCCGTGTTTTGTGTCGGGCTATGTCGTGACAGGCATGTGAAGTAGGACAGGCCCACGGTTCATTTTCCTGCCACTAGGCCGTGCTCTTCCACCGAGGGGAGGGTTAATCATCTGGTCGGCACTTCCAGCAACACGGGAACTGAATTTATTGCCTAAATTTTGGAGAGATTAAAAATACTTTACATGAAAACAAAAGGCTCATCAACAGAGAGGGTTTCTTCCTCATAAGTGCATTGCAACACTCAGTAGTGATTCTGTGAGCTTAGGGAAACACCTCCTGTTCAGTGATTTATTCTGAAGGCATGGGAAAAGGCAAAGATATTTCAAAAGAACAAGTTCCCTAAGTGTGAAATCCTGTGATTTGTTGGGTACTGGAAATTACTTAATTCATGTAGAGTTGTCCAGAAAAGAGACCTGTTGTTGAAAATTGCAACCCACGTTGATACCAAGAGCGCACTGGAACTCCTGCAAGGTTATCCAAGAAGTTTGGGGTTTCCAATTAGCACCAGGGTATGGCCCAGCTTTGCAGAGCTCTGCTTTGTGCTTGCTGGTCTGTGCAGTTTGTGGGGTACTGGTCAGAAGAGAGAAATGCCTAGTACAGCACCAGGAAAAGTATCTTGAAAAGGGATGGACCTAGAAAGGGGGAGAATAAAGAAAAGGAAAAGAACTTCAAGGCATTTCAGAGTTCTGTAGAAAATGGGGGAGCAGATACTTCTGATTAGTTTTTCTCAGACATCTTATTCTGAGCAGCCTCTATTTAGTGATTCAGCTTTCTGGCTGATAGAAAGAGGGGGCTACCAAAGCCTTCAGCTACCTCTGAGCCTTGCATGTGCTCTTCAGTGCACATGGAGAAGTGCTGGGCTTTTTTTGAAGCAGTGAATGCTGGGTTTATGAAGAGGAACCCAGCACACTGTGGAAGTCAGTATCAGTTTCCTTTTCCCTAGCTTTTGTCCCACCAGCCTGATAGATGGAGGGAGTATGTTGCTGAAGAAGATTTTTCCAATGAAGCTGATGGTGATGGGGAGCCAGGGAGTTGTAAGACAATCTCAGGAGCTTCAAAAACTGAGAAAATAGGACAGAAGGTTGTCTCCATTGATTCTGGGGTAGAGTACAAGCATGAGACCAGGACATCCCATTCAGATCGTTACCCGATGTGCTAGGCAATCTTAGAAGAGTTAGCTTCATTCATCTCCTCATCTGGACAATGCTTGAATTGTTTGCATAGACTAGGAAATGAATTCTGCTATGGGAGGAAGGATAAGGTGCTATTTTTTATCTCCATTGTAATAATCTTGCTTCCTCCTTACTTTACATAACTGAATCCTACACTTCTGACGTTGGCTGCTTCTGTCACCAACAGCTGTGGGAGTAGGAGCTGACTGTCAGCTCCTACTTCCTCAGCTCTTCTGAGGAACAATTGTGTTTTGGTGATGCTTTATGATGTCAGATTTGCTCTGTAACCATGGCTTCTTCCACCTTTGCTGTTAGAATTAGCTGTATGAAGTTTATTTTTTTTTAAAAGATGCTGTGTTTGCTATATATACTTGAGTGTTTTTCTTAGAAGAAATGTTAATTAATATGAGTGAGTCTTACTGAATATTTGAGTCCTCTATATTGTGCTTATCCTAATTTTATTCCTTTGTCTTCCCTTTTTCGCTTTGCTCCTGATTGGCATGTTAGAGAATTCAGAGGTACTGTATGCATGTTTCAGCATGGAAATATGGCTTTTGTTGTGCATCTGTAGAAGGGGATTAATGAAAGAGAGGGTTATGTTCTATAGTAAGTGTTTTCCTGACTTACTTTTATGATGTTTCAGTTTCTGAACAAAATCTTACTGATCTTTATATCATTCTGACTGTTATTCTTGGCTTTCCTTCCTTAACTCTCAATATAGTGTTCTTTGTTAAATACAGTTTCTAGGCCATGTTCAAGTACTGCCCCTTTTACCTTGCAGATTTGCATACAAGAACACTTTTTCAGTTCTTTTTTTTTTTCTACCTTCAGCAGGGAAATTTTACTTTGAATGAGTCTGGGTCTAAGGAAGCACTGGTAATGTTTCTACAAAATCCCTTCTTTCCTTTTTTACTATATCTGAATACTTTGAGCTACCTGCAGTTTTTATTGTTTCATTGATGTTGTTACAAAGATATTTTATACCACTTTCTGATGTTGTTGCAGAATGCTGCTCTGCTGCTTAGGGAAGTATTTGGTCTGGTAAATGGTCAAGACAGTGCCTGAAAAAAGCTATGGAGCATAATGTAGGCTTTGCCTTCTGTAACAGCCTAGATCAGCTTTTATGAATCTGAACAAATCTCAGAAGCATTTCTCTTAGATCCCCAGACTTCCACAGGAGAAAAGCATGAGGACTGTCTGTCTGTCCAGTTGGAACACTGAACAGTGTAAGTAGGAAAACTGGATAAGAGGAAGAAATTGTAGATCAAGAATTGGAAGCAGGACTGGGCTGCTTTAACTGTGAGGTCTGCCTTGACTCTAAACCTGTTCATCCAAGAAGCTGTGGTGTGATAAGTATGTAATACCTTGAGGTAATTAGCTTTGCACTGCAATACAGTGGCCTGCTGAAGAAAAGCAGGAGAACACATTGTACCTGTTTGAAATGCAGGAAGTCTGAGGGATGGCAGAATGCAATTCTCTCCAAATGATCTCCCCAGCCATTGAAGTGGCCACCATGCCTCCAAACTGAGATTTGGTCGTGCCAGCTGATCATGTCTGCCAGCCTCTTACAGTGCCTCAGCTTTGTCATCAGTGTGGTGTGAGTGAGAGCTCTTTAATCTGCTTTGGGACAGATCAGATGGGCTAACTCAGCCCACCTTTTTAAACTCCATAAGCTCACGCAGCAGACAGGAGCTGACACAGGCTGGGTTCACTGCTGCTCACACACAGCTATTACAGACATAACTTTAATGCAGTAATGTCTCTGGAGGTACAGCTATTACTGTTATCCCAAACATGGGTACTTTGTCATCAGTTATACAGGACAGCCTTGTATGCATTTGTCTGTGCTTTGAGTGATGTACCTATGACATGTGAGGTGACTCATTATGGAAAACACTCCATAAACATGAGCTAAAACTTGATCAACACTCTCGATGGCCACAACAACCCTCTGCAGTGCTACAGGTCCTCAGGGGACAGAGTGGCTGGACAGTGCCCAGGCAGAAAGGGACCTGGGGGGACTGGTCAACTGAACATGAACTAGCAGTGTGCCCAGGTGGCCAGGAGGGCCAATGACATCCTGGCCTGTATCAGGAATAGTGTGGCCAGCAGGGGCAGGGAGGTCATTCTTCCCCTGCACTGGTCAGGCTGTACCTTGAGTGCTGTGTCCACTTCTGGGCCCTTCAGTTTAGGAAGGATGTTGAGATGCTCAAACACATCCAGAGGTGGGCAGCAAGGCTGGTGAGGGGCTTGGAACACAAGCCCTATGAGGAACAACTGAGGGAGCTGGGGTTGTTTAGCCTGGGAAAAAGGAGACTCTGAGGTGACCTTATCACTGTCTACAACTCCCTGAAAGGTGGGTGTAGTCAGATGGGGGTCAGTCTCTTCTTGCAGGCAACAACTGACAGAACAAGAGGATACCGTCTTAACACGAGTTAAACTTTCCCCATGCCACAGGAAATTTAGGCTAGATATCAGAAAAAAATTCTTCATGGAAAGAGTGATTGGGCAATGGAATCATATGTCTGGGGAGGTGGTGGAGTCACCATCCCTGGACATGTTTAAAAAAAAGACTGAATGTGGCACTTGGTGCCATGGTTTAGTTGATGAGGAGGTACTAGATCACAGGTTGGACTTGATGATTTCAAAAGGTCTTTTCCAACCTGGTTCATTCTGTGATTCTTTTATAGGTGATTTATTTTGCTTTTGTCTAAATCCTTAACTCATCCACATAAGGCAAATGAAAGTATGACCTGTGAGAAGCCCCAGTCCTGTTAAAAATTAGTTTTCTCCTCAGTTCCTAGATAGGCAGCAGGAGATGCAGGAACTAGCATTGCCATCCACTGTGTGAAGTGTGGGACCAAACCAGTCTGCCTAAGGGTTTGCACCATCAAATAAATTAGTGTTAATTTGCATGAATATGATGCACCCGTTTGTAGGGCTTGAGTTGAACCGTCCTGAGGCATTTGGAAGCCACCCAGAGCTGCCCATGCAAGGGGTTTGCACTGCCTTGAGGAGAAAGACTTCTGTATAAAGACTTCTTCACACAGCAGGTGTTAAGGCAGAGGAAGCTTAGGCTCAGCAGCAAAGGAGGGATTCTGCAACAGACTGAAGCCTCAGGGTACAGCAGGCCTGGTGATATATATTTAAAGCAAAGAGTCAAGCTTTTGACCAAGCATGAAGCATGGCATGATTCTTGGTGCCATTCTTCTCAGAAAGGCATGATTTGTTCCCAGTTCAGGTTACAGAGGAAGGAACAAGGTGTTCCTGGAGTGCAGGACACTGGAGGTCAGCTGTCTGGGCTGCTCTGAACTGATATCCTGGTAGCTTGCCATGGTTTACCTTCCTCTGTGCCTGAATGCCTTTGGGTGGACTTTAACCAGGGGTAAGTCAGCATTACTAAGCCACTGACAGGGAATGACTGATGAGTAAGGCTGACCTTAAGGAGGAAGAATTGATTAAGCCAAGAGGATGCCTTTTTCCCCAAAATATTAACACATATTTACACTTTATTTTTTTTTTTTCATTGTAGTGGAATGAAACACTCTTTCAAGCATCCAGTCTTCACTTGAGTGAAATTTCTGTTGATTGGAGTGGTATTAACTTGAATGAAAACTGCAATCCTTGACCTTCAGTTTCATTTGAACTACAGCTGCACTCGCCTGTTGCATGTGCCCTTATTAACCCAGACTGCAAAGATTTCTTTTTTTAGCTTCCAGATTAAGAGTGTGAACTCTTGAGCTGTGTGTAAATTGTCTTCCTGTAATTTTTTTTTTAAGTGATCAGAAATATAGGACACCTGAATCTGTTGAAAATATGTAAATACCAAGCAGTTTTACTCTCTCCACCATCAGGGTAGCATACCACTGATGACAGCTATTCACTGTTAGTTATCTTCCATACTCTGTGCCAAGAGTAATGCATACTCAAAAAATAAACAGTAAATATTTGTACCAACAGACTTTATAAACATGGAAAAGGGGGGAAGTACACTAATTAAATGTGTGAATTCATAGTCTCTGAGACATGTGAATACAAATAATTGCAAACCAAAATGTCACAAAAAGCAAGTGAGAAGTTTTTATCTGCACAGGAGAGGGGCTGAGGGAGGTCACTGAAAAGGTCTGTGAGATCAGTTCCCAAAATGGGATTATGTTGTTCTGGCAGTCACCTCATAATGCAGACAATGGGAGAGATGGTGTCTGAAGAGTCTTCAGGTAACAATTACCTATAACAATTAACCTGCAGTCATGACACTGCACTCTTATTTAAATATTTTGTTTATTTTAAAAGAATATTGTGTGCAGGTAGTTGGGCATTTTTTTGTACGTATCTCTCTTGGGTTTAGAGTGTTGCAGTAGAACAGTAGATGTGCTGCAGTGACATTGATGGGCTCTGGATATAAAAATACTGTATTTGTGAGAGAGCAAGTGGAGGCAATTCTGCACTTGATGTGCTTTAATCATTTAGAGAGCCTACTGTCCATCAGAGGTAAAAAGATAAGCAACTTAGCCCTACTACTACTATGAGTAGCACCTTGGCTCTGTTATCAGCACAGGGAGCTGTATCCCCACCCTCCTGCAGTCTGAGACAGCTGCAGCTGGGAGGAAGGAAGTCTTCAAAAGAAACAGGTTTCCATGCAGCAGCTCATAGACTCAAGGGGTGTCAAAAGCAAGGAATTCCAGCTGCTTTGAGGTGCATGAAATTCTCTGTCAGAAACATGACCTTTTGGGGATGAGATTAGCTGTTTGATTTGTGTGTCATGGTACGTTTCTGCAAGAGAGGTAGAAAAACCAGTTTGGTCTGTTTTGTTCCTTCCATTTTCTGGCTTTGGTGCCATAGGGTGGTTGTGAGGGTTGCAGTGTGGTGGACATGCTTAGATGAAGAACCACCAAAACCCACAGCTACTGTTTTCCATGAACAACAGTGTCAAGTGAAACACATTTGTAGTATTATTCTTTTATTAATGCATTTTAACCTAATTTAGCTATGTTCCAAAATACTGAAGTTTTAACTACACACTGATGCAGTTTTTAGTTTTCCTCTTGCAGTAGGTGATTCTGAGATTCTGTGGACAATTCTTATTTAATTACTGTGTGTAGGGTCCTAGAAGATAACAGCTCCTGTAAGGCAGAAAGGCTGGCAACACATACTTTACTTCACAGACTGAAATCTTAGAAAAAGCTCTATTTATGGGGAATGGTACTAGAAATCATTTCAGTAAATCTCTTAAGAGTCAGTATCTATGGGCAGATTGGAAATCTAGAGGCTTGACTTCCCTGTTCTTTTTAAACTGCTTTCTGGAGGTGTTTACTGTGTTACTGAAACCTGCACTGTGCTTGTCACTTCTTTTGGTGTTGCAGGCAAGAGTACTGCAATCAAACCTTTGATCTGTGCCTTTGCAGTGTGTACAGTAATGAAGAGGATTAAGTCAAACTCACACAGTTAAATTCTGGCAGGCCATGCCCTGCCTTCCACAAAGGGACTGAAAAAGGAAGGGAATCACATGTTAATAACATTCTTGCATTCTTGAAACGTTTCAGAAACCTTTCTTTACTGCTTGGCTGCTTATAACTTCATTTGCAAAAAAAACCAAAAAACTTGTGGTACCTGACTTAGTCGAGAAAGCAGAACAGGGTTTTGAATCCAAATCTCCTATGTCTGCTGTTGCAGTTTTAGGGATACTTTAATCATTTTAGTTTTCTTCTAAGGATTGCTGGTGCTAATATGACCATTCTTATGGAACTGGCATCTGAAGTTTCAGTTTGAGCACTCAGCATCTTCTGCAGTACAGACATGAAAGTCTTTGTGCAGAAGGTTTTTACCTGTTACCTGCCTAAGAGGTATTTCACATGCATTTCAATCAGGCAGAAAAAAAATGAGAAAAATTATGATCTGTGTTTTTTTAAAACAAAGAAGACATGCCCTTAGTGTGGGGGATTATCAGGGGTTTTTTTTCAGCCTTTAAATTTTAACAGTAGACTTGCCCATAACTATTTGATTAGCAATTTCTCTTATATATGTAGAGTGTGAGTTTTGATCTGTTTGCCTTTCCAGCATCTCAGTTGCCAAGTACTTGAAATGCTATAGCTAAGGCACCTAGAAAATCTCATCACCACTTGTCAGTTGATGAAGCTTGTCATAGGCTTAGCAGCTCTGAGAAGCTACAGGCTAGTCTAGAGAAGGAGTGAAAAATTGCTACACTATGTGTGTTTCAGATCAGTGTGGGGATCATGATACCCATATTCATCCATCAATTAACTGTAGAAGCCCCATTTTTATCAAACTTGTACCTTAGGATGATCAGTTTGCAAGGCATCAGTCTGTGTCCTGGGGCCCCTGACACCAAAGTGTCGCCTGCCATGTGTTTGAGTGAAACCCTGATTTGTCAATGCAAAATAAATCCATGGCTGCATGTGCACAGATGGATGAGGATGGGATTATTCAAGGTCAGGTTATCCTGTCTGTGCTAACGCAGTAGGAGATTAATGAAGAAAGGATTTAGCTGTTAAAAATGACCAACTACACTTCTTCCATGTGAACAGACACTGCACTGCAGTTGAAGTTCAGCTGCCAGCCAACAGGATTTTCCCCAGGTAACTTTAATTAGTCCCTATCAGCTGAGCACATTGATGTGGGAGTATGGGCACCAACTGCTCACCTGCAGCCCTTGGTGGGCCCCAACAGCCTGGGCTAAAATCTCCATCCTTCTATTTCTGCTGTGCTGCTGCTCCTCAGCTGTAGTACAGCTCGTGCTTCTCACAGCAGTGCAGACACAGCCTCAGCAGCCAGAGACAAGTCAGCTGGTTTGATCAGAGTTACAGGAAGGCAGTGTGGCTCCAACCTTCCCTCTTGCAGTGTTCCACTGCCAGGAGTGTGAAATATCTCTACCTGGACCTGAGCAGCTGGCATGGGGCTGATGGGATATGTGGCTCTGGTTCAGATGGTTCGTCTTCAAAAGGGTGGGATTTATTTCTAGTAGTAACATGGTACAAAAGGATGTGCTGTGTGAAATTACTGCTCACTTTCATACCTATCAAAGAGTGAGTTCTTTCCCTCTTTAATTTATATTTTAATGCAAATTAGATACTTTTGGGAGGAATCCAGATCTGTCTGTTGAAAACTGGTGTTGACTGTTCCTCATATACCAGGATGGAGAAAATAATTAATTACTTTGGTTTTCTCTGCTTGTTCTAAATCCCTCTGGGTGTCTCTTGACAGGCCCAGAGTCCTTGGCTTCCCCACTATGGAGGAGTTGATGTCCATTTTACTGGCATGGCTGACTGCTTCCGGCAAACTGTGAAGAACAAAGGTGTGCTTGGACTTTGGAGTGGGCTCACACCCAGTCTGCTCAAGGTGAGGTTTTGCTTTCATCCCAGTCAAATACTATCTTGAAGGAATCAAGACAGTTTTGGACAGCTGGGGATAGAAAGCTTATGACATACCTTTGTACTTAGCAGCTTATGGATGACAGAATCAGTGACAAAACAGGTTATAAACCAGCCTTGGAACTTGGTTTGGTTGTATTTCCCCAAATGCAAGCTTGGTTTCTAGATGTCACCACTTGAAAGCTCATTTGAACATCTTTGAAGAAGGGGGTGCTCCTAACACACAAGGTGTGGAGTGGATGGGGGATTGCAAGCAATCCACTTAGGACAGCTAAACAAGCTCTCCTTCTGACCTGAGCTTCAGCAATTTGGCATGTTGTAGTGAGCTGTGAAAAATGTGTGCTTGTAAAAGCCCAGAAGTCCAAAGCAGTGCTTTCAGCCAGCTATTTAATGCATGTGTATTCAGTTACTGCAGCCTTTGCTGAGTTGAAAGCATTAAATAAAGCATGGTAGCTTAAACAGAAGGTAATTTAATTTACATAAATACGTTTTATAGTGCTGTGATGAGGATTACCTACATAGAGTACTACAGGTCAGCTAATGAGTGCTAATTGAGTGACAGTAGGATTGATTGTGATGGCCTGCCTGTGACTGCCTTACCTTGGCTGATACAAAGCCAATGGCTCTGGAGCTGCTGGTTCTGCATGGGGCAAAAGAAGAACATTGTGGAGTCACTCCAGTGTATGTAGAATAAATTCCACATTTCCTGCCAGGATTTTCTGAGTTTGCTTAGGATGTGCTTGGGTATTTGACAAGTTCTGGTAATCTTTAGGGTAGCATAGACCTTCTTCCTCACAATATTGCTATAATTAGTTATGTAACAACAATAAACTCCTACTTTTAGCACACTGCAGCTGCCAGCATAGCTTGAGATGAGACTCTGATTTTATATAAATGAGGACAAGGTCTATTATTAGACAGATCTGAAGTCCTAGAAGTTCCCTTTTTTTTAAAACATCTAAGCTATGGATGCTACTAGTGAGTCTAATTTTCTTTTTTCTTATATTGCTTTTTTATCAGATTGTGCCATACTTTGGTGTTATGTTTAGCACCTTTGAATTCTGCAAGCGGGTTTGTCTCTACAGAAATGGTTATATTGAATCTCCTTTAAATTACAAGCTAACACCTGGCGTTGACCAGAGCTTACACCCACAAGAACTGAGAGAATTAAAGCTCCTCCGAAGGGAAAATTTTGAGCCGAGGAAATCAGCACTTGAAAACTGACATCAGAGTGTCCATTGCAGATATACAAATACCTTCCTTAAGGAACTTTGCAAGAAAGACATGCTGAGCTACAGGTACTGACATTTCAGTTGACTACATGGTTCTTGTAGTGAGACACCTGTGACAGGAAAGAATAAATCTATATTGTATTTGCTGAATGGATATAAAGAATATGTCTGGCAAGCACGTACTGAAGAGGAAGGATGCTAGTTTGAAAACTAGTTTGAAAACTCTATACTACTGAACTTGAAATGGCATTATTTTAGGTGCTTTTTAAAACTGAATAGCCATTTGAGATTAAACCAGGTGCAGAAAGGCAAGAGAATAGAGATGAGAGCATAAATTGTCTCCAAAAGCATTAAGAAAATGGATTTTCTTAAAGCAATCTGAGATACCAAGTCAGCCAAGAATAATAAAACAGAATAAAATACATCCAACATGCAAGAATTTCTACTGAAATCTCCAGGTTTTTTAGTGATTCTGTGTGGATGTGGCATTCTGCAGAGTCAGAGTTAGTCTTAGTTCAGTCACACTCCCAAATCCACTCCTTAGTTTTTGAGATGTGCTTGAGAATATTATTTTTGTCTGAATCTCCAGCACAGAGATGAATGTATGCTACTGCAACTGTGCTTTTGCTAAGACAGAACTGTAATGGGGAAAATGGACTGTAATACACTGGAATGACAATCTTGCAAACTTAAGTGCACACTCAAAAATATTCCTCCCTTTCTCGTGCATTGTTACTGCATGTATGTGAATTACTTCACACTTTGAGATATAATTTTCCTGAAGTCCTCTAACTGAAATATTTCCTGGAAAATGCAGTTCTTAAATGTGTTAGATATTTCAGAGCCACAAACTCTGTCATGTTGTTTAGGTACTTTTAAAGCTCTATTTTTTTATTAGACCACTTTTTAGTTCCAGTGCACAGACCTAAGCCTACTATGCTGCTCTGAACTTGCACAGAGAACAGCACCATGCACACCACCTGTGGTTGATCCACTTGAGCCCTGTGCTCCAGGGGCTGCAGACAGGTCCTGTAGGTAGGAACCTCTGCCAGAGCACCAGCTTACTGCCAGTGCCACTGCCACAGATGGGCCCCTTGGGAGCTTTTGGGCAACAAAAGATCATCTCTGGTTATACCTGAGGAACCGTGGTGTTGCTCCAGTTCTTTGTAGAAGTTCAACTATGGAACAGCCCCATCCCAGTGCCTTCTGATAGAAAACCCAAACCCCATGTCCATGAGGGAAGCTGGCTGTGCCCCTGGCAGCATGGGAGTCACAGCAGCTCACAAAGGTGTGTGACACTGGCTCCAGCCTGAGCTGCAGCAGCCTGGGCTCGGCACAGCATTTGCTGCTTTACACAGCTCCTCAGCTGTGTTTTTGCACTGTTTATAACCCCTGATGGGTGAAAATAAGTAAATCTCAGAAACTGCTTGGTTAAAACATGTCACAGCAGGATGAGGCATTGGCAAATCCATGCAGGAACAGTCTGTAACTGTGGAGAGAAACTTGCAGAAAGATTTGGGGTAACTGTCAGGCCTGCCTTGCACCTAGAACTAATTGTTGATGTATCTTACAGCTGATGTCTTGCAGTATCTCTCTTAATGGACTTGCTCTGTTCTGCTGCAGTGATGCTTCATACTGATTTTTTTCTCAGCCAAGAAATGCAGGAATAGAAAGCAAAAAATTAAGATGGTAGAGAGCAGATCTGGTGGCTCATGCATCACACTGAAGCTGTAAGTGCTTTTGATTGTAATCAACCTGCCTAGTGACCGTGTTTCTTTCTCTGTGCCTCAGTTTTCCCATGGGCACAGTGCAGGTAATCATACTGAGACTTACTGGATGTGTATGGATATGGAGATGTGAATTGTAAGTGTGTTGGGGAGGAAAGGATTTCTTGCCTTGTCCAAGCATACCTGTACGGTTTTTACTAACACTGTATTTCTAAATAGATTTTAAAGAGTAAATGGGTACATATGAATGTCTCATCAACTCTTCAAACCTTGTAAGAGTGAAGTGACTCAAAAAGTTATCTCTAACTTGTTTCTGATGTGCTACTACCACCTTTGTATCGTGGTACACTCCTACGACCTATCAAGCACTAACTAACCTTTTATCAACCAAGCCTGTCCTTTCTAATCACAAATACACATGATAAATCCCCAAAAGGCAGCACTAAAATATTTAAGATATCACTGAAAGAAAGCCCTTCATCAATGGATCACTAACACGTGCAATGGTGTATGACCATGAAGAACAAGTCAATAGCAAGGCTAAGCTCTTGGACAGGTGGAGTTCTACTCGAGTGCTGTTTGGATGCCGCTGTGTGATGGGCGGGCACTGCCTGCTGGGCTGTGCTGAGCGTCTGTCTGAGCATCTCAGACAGGGCTGCACAGGACTGCAGGCACGGCCTGGAGCTCTGGCCCTGTGTGTGCAGGTGACAGTGTCCCGAGGCTCTGCCAGCGCGGGTCTCGGCGGCGGGTGACAGACACGGCGGCCTCAACGTGTCCGCAGCTGGGGCAGCCTCGGAGCCCGCCCAGCGCCGCGGCTGTGCTGTGCCCGGCTGCTCTCGCCGTGGCGTCGGGATGGCGCAGAGGGGCCGGGCGGCCCCGTCACCGCCATGTGGTGTGTCCGGGCTAGGGACAGCCGCTGTCACCGGGCCGGGGCCGCATGTGTGTCCTACCCGCCGTGCTGGTGGGATCCTCCACGCCGTGATGCCCCGTCCCGGCGTGCTTTATCCCGGGATCTCCCATTCCGCGGTGTCCCGTCCCGGAGTGCTCCCTCCCGGGATGTCCCGTCCCGGAGTGCTCCATCCCGGGCTCCCCGTGCCGCGCTCCCCATCCCGTCACCGCGGCCATGTGCCCCCCACCAGTTCCAACGGCGGCCCCGTCCCCCTGCGGCGGCCACGCCCCCTGCCTCAGCCAATGGGCGAGCGGGACGCGCGCCCCGCCCACGCTCGCGCCCAGCCCCTATATTAACGGCCATTGCGGCGCCCCCTCAGCGCCGCCTCCCGCCTCCTTCGCCCGGCATCGCCTCCCGCTCGCGCCGCTCCCGCCATGACCGAAGCGGCCGTGTCCTTCG
>VZRH01014904.1:371405-381878 GCA_013397555.1 Urocynchramus pylzowi | reverse complement strand
GAGCGCCGGCGGCCGGGGCCGTCCCAAGGTCGCCGCAAGGGGAGGGGGGCGGCGGCGGTGGGCCGGGGGCTCGCGGGGGAGCGGCGCTGACGGCGGCATCTCGGCCCCTGCAGGTGCAGCACGCCAGCAAGCAGATCGCCGCCGACAAGCAGTACAAGGGCATCATCGACTGCGTGGTGCGCATCCCGCGGGAGCAGGGCATCCTCTCGTTTTGGCGCGGCAACCTGGCCAATGTGATCCGGTACTTCCCCACCCAGGCCCTTAACTTCGCCTTCAAGGACAAGTACAAGCAGATCTTCCTGGGCGGCGTGGACAAGCGAACCCAGTTCTGGCGGTACTTCGCCGGTAACCTGGCATCCGGGGGTGCCGCCGGCGCGACCTCCCTCTGCTTCGTCTACCCCCTTGACTTCGCCCGAACCCGCCTGGCAGCGGATGTGGGTAAAGCAGGGGCCGACCGGGAGTTCAGTGGGCTCGGTGACTGCCTGGTCAAAATCTTCCGCTCAGATGGCCTTCGGGGCCTGTACCAGGGCTTCAGTGTCTCTGTCCAGGGCATCATCATCTACAGAGCCGCCTACTTTGGCATCTACGACACCGCGAAGGGTAGGTTGACCCAAACGGCACGGAAACAGATGCCGGGCTGCGGCAGGCCTGAAACGCATTTCGATAGTGCTGGTGGCTTACCTGCCATTCTCATCAAAGCCTCTCTCCTGCAGGCATGCTTCCAGACCCAAAGAACACCCACATTGTTGTCAGCTGGATGATTGCTCAGACCGTCACTGCTGTCGCTGGTTTGGCCTCCTACCCTTTTGATACGGTTCGTCGTCGCATGATGATGCAGTCTGGCCGGAAAGGAGGTGAGTTTCTTCCTTGCTGCATAAGAGTTACTGGGCATCCCTGCATCAATAGCTGATGGTGGAGCTGAAGTGAAGGCAGAGTGGTTTTTTCTTTCATCAACCTGTGTAGATATCCTCATCTCTTGTAAGCAGGGATGTAGGAGGGGCTGCAGAAGCAGATGACAGGAAGGGGCACAAATGAGTCGGCCTGTGCAGCACACCTGTAAGGTGGCATGCACAAGTCAGGTATATGTCTGCAGGTAGGAGCTTGGATGTTGCTAGCCAGTGTCTCTGGGACGAGAAAAGATTTAGGCACAGCCTGGCCAACTGTGCAATACCTTTGGGATTTGGAAGTGTTGGTGTCAAAGCAAGGAGTTGTTGCCTTCTGCTTGAACTGGTCCCTCCAGTGTCTCCCAGAGACAATGCAGCAGCAGCACCATCTCTCCTGGGCAGTCTCGTCCTCTGATGTGCTAGTATTGGAGAAAGTCAGCCAAGAAATGGGATGCACTTGAGGTTGTAAAGCTACTGGATACATGAGGCTGTTTGTGACTTGAGTGTTGGGGGTCGTGGGCATCCAGTTCCTAAAGCTGTCTGTCTCCTGCAGCTGACATAATGTACTCCGGCACTCTTGACTGCTGGCGGAAGATTGCCCGGGATGAGGGCTCCAAGGCCTTTTTCAAAGGTGCATGGTCAAACGTACTCCGAGGAATGGGTGGTGCTTTTGTCCTAGTCCTGTATGATGAAATCAAGAAGTATACATAAGTTGTTTCCTGTTGTGAACTGGCATGTTGTTCTATGTAGTCTATGACTGTTCATGGACTTGTTTGAAAACCATCTAGTTACTAAACAGTGGCAGCTGATGTTTCTACAGGTTGGCATGGAGCAGGGGTGACTGCCTGCCCTGCCTTTATCAAACTATTCCCCCTGATGGGACTCATGA
This sequence comes from Urocynchramus pylzowi, assembly GCA_013397555.1. NCBI lineage: Eukaryota > Metazoa > Chordata > Aves > Passeriformes > Fringillidae > Urocynchramus > Urocynchramus pylzowi. Next base: position 380,105 of record VZRH01014904.1, on the reverse strand, counting down.
TGGTTTCTATTTCAGTCACTCCTGCTTAAAGAGTACAGAGAAATAAAAATCTGAAACCAGTTTTCCTCATCTCATGTTTGTTCTTCCAGTAGTTGAAGTATGAGGGGGTTGGGAGTCTCAGCAGTTGTAGAGAAGGAGGAAGATGAACCACCTCTATCCTGCAAGCCTTGGTACCTGCTAAGTACTGGCAGGTAAACACAGTGCAGGGTGCCAAGGAAGCTAGGTAGTGTTTCCTCCCCAGGGAAGCCGGTGGTGTAGGCTGGAATGGGGACTGGCAGCTCTGAAGGGCTCACCCAGCTGACCTCCCTGAGACTCCACTAACCAGAGATGGTGGACTGAGTGTGTGCCACAGTCCTGCCTCTGGCCTGTCTGCTCCTTGGAGCTCGTGAAACCTGATTTTGATGGTGCAAAGTGCCTAAACTGTCTGTAAAGCACAGCACTCCCTATGGCACTGGATGCCTGGGAGGCTGGAAGAATGTCTAAGGGAGTGTTTGCTGCTCCCTGGAGGGGCAGAGCTTGACATCGTGTTCTCTGCCTTAGAAACTGAGCTACCTTACAGGGCATGTAGGTAGCCAGAGGACACAAGTACAGTTAATTGCTGCTGTTCTGTAGCTTCCCTGGCTAGCCTTGCTGTCACAGAGGGTGCTGTGCTGTGGGGATTCAGCAGCTGGGCAGAGACAGCTTCTCTACCAGCTGTGTTTGTTAGGCAGGGAGGTGCATTCCCAGGCTCATTCCTTACCCCTGGAACTTAGGGTTCAAAATTATGGAGAAAGGGGAAAATTCCTTTATGCTGCTGGGACAGTTTGGGGAAAACTGCAAGATGGAGCAATGTGTGTGTTGTGGCCTTTACCCAGATATCTCTGTAGGTCTGTGAGTCTCCCCAGCAAAGCTGCCTGGTTTCCCTGGAGATCTGGAATGCTGAGGGGATACACTCCTGGTCTTTGCCCTTCAGATCAGCGAGTCTCCTCACTTCCCCCATGCCTTCGGTCCTTTCTGGCTGCCCAGACCTGCTCAAAGCAGTTGATGTCAATCACTGAAACCAATCTCAGCCACTGCCCAAGGCAGCTAAACAGGACCTTGTGTTGCAAAGGGTGAGAGTTGTTTTTATTGCTGGAATCTAAGCAGGGCAGCCAGGCATGAGAGTACAGCACCTCCCTGCTGCAGGTGGTGTTGGCTTCCCAGGGTCCCTGTGGGTGGGCAAGGGCTTTCCTGATGGGAGACTTGTGCCTCACAGCTGAACCAGCTGTCCTTGCTGATGATTTTCAACTGCCCCCGGGCTGCTGCAGTGTGAGATGCCCCCTGCCTGCTGTGGAAATGAAATGGGCTGCAAAGGTGAGATGTGAAGCAATGCCACAAGCAGTGGGCAGTGCTGGGGCACAGGCAGCAGCTTGGCAGGGGACTGTGCCATGGGGCAGCTTTACCAGGGAGCCCTCTCCTGTTGTACAGGTGCCATCTTATTAAGTAAGGGCTCTCAGCCTCCTGCTGCTAAGCTCTCCTGGATTTCAAGGGCTGTTCTGAATTGCTGCTGGTTACTGAACATGGGGCATCCTTTCCTGTCCTTTCCTCCACAGGGGTTGCATGGCCAGGCCATTGGCACATTAAGGTAAGTGCATCATTTCCTCCTGCACACAGTGGTGGGTGACTGAGGCACTGAGCTGGGCTGTTGTGCCAGGCTGCAAAGGAGCTGAGCTGGGGCATCCTTAAGTCCTTAAGACCTACAGATTGTGCACTGGACTTGGGGTGCAGGGCTGGCACTGAGTGAAATGGGTTTTGCTACCTGCCCTATTGACTGCTTTGGGGATTCAGGAAACAATAATGTTTCACTGCTCTTTTTAGCTCTGGCAGTTGGGAGATGCAGGGCAGAGCCCACAAGGGGTTTTTCCTGCTCTCCACTGTTGGATACTACAGACCTTCTGGGGTTTTAACTGCCCCCCTCCTGGCAGCTCCCTGGGAGCAGCTTTATCTGGGGACCAGGCTGGGGTGCTCAGCTGCTGCTGTTGCCTGCCACAGGAGCACACTGTGCAGGGATTAAGGGCTTTGTTCTTCTGGGGAAACTGAGGCGTTTGAAAATGTCTGGGGCCAGCCAGTGGCAAGGCAGCAAGCTGAGTGCAGTCCCTCCAACACAGCATTTTGTCCACTGGGCTGTGCTTCTCCAAGAATGGCATGGATGGGGGTGGATTTTCCTTTTAAGTGTGATTCTCCTGTGGGAAGGGCTGAACATCACACACGTTGTGGCTTCCTCCACAGGAGCTGTGTCCAGCCTGGTGCATCAGCTCCTTTGCTGGTGGGAAGGGATGGGTGAATGCCTGTAATGCTGCTTTTGTCTCAGCCCCTTACCCAGCAGCCATAAATCCCAGGCTTAGGAGGTGTTGACGCAGCACAGCTGCGCAGGGGATCGTGTGACACGCTTGGCAGTGGCTGGGGCAGGTGGTGACTGGTGTGGGATGGTTGGAATGGCTCAGAGTGCACCTGCCTGCCCCAGCCGGGCTGTGCCTGGCTCTGTGCTGAGTCTTGCAGGGGAGAGCATCCCACCCCAAGGACTTGACTTGTAAAAGACCAGAGTGCCAGCTCATCCACTGTCCTCTTCAGCAATTGTTGGGTCACTCCAGGCTGTATCTCTGGGCTTTGGATGGAGCCAGGGGTGCCCCTGCCTCTATGTCCTTGTCACCCTTGGCAGGCATTGCCCCAGCATCTTTCATGTGCTGCCTGCATGACTGGCAGCATCTGGTGCAGAGGGGCAGGGGAAAAATCAGTTGTTCCCAGTGGGGGATTGTTCCTGCCACTGCCCAGCCACGCAAGGTGGCCCCATCAGCTGCCCAAAGCCCATGCATGGTGGGCTGGGCTGTGGGGACAGAGCTAAGCTCACATGCCTGCAAGGACACAGCCCCAGTTCTGCACACCCTGGAGCCATACCGAGCTGCTGGGGGTGGTGGTTTTGGGAACAATGAGTCCTCAGGACCTGCCAAGACCCCACAGCAAGACTGGCAGCATCAGGGAGGTTCTGGGAGGTTCGCTGGTTGTTGCTTTCTGAACCTGCTGGGATTGACAAGAGTTACAGCCCTGGCTGCTGGCATGGGGATGGAGTTTTTCTGGTTGACAACAAAAGAAAGATTGGCTGCTTGTGCCTTGAAATCTACCCAAAACCCCAGCACTGCTGTGTCCAGCTAGGGTCATAAGGATTCCTCAGCAGGGAGTTACAAGGCTTCCATTCCATCCTTGGAGCCCAGCCCTGGAGCCTTTTAAACAAGCCCATAATTTTATACTTTTAAAATGTCTGGATGTGGCAAAGCCCCATGGCCTCTTTAGGATAGCACCAGCAAAAGGTGAGACTACTTTGATGCAGGCTGATCAGTTGGTGCTGCTCCCAAGCCAATCACTTTGTCATATACATTATGTGTATTTATCAATGTGCATTTATCAATGCAACAGTCTAGGGAGTCAAAGCAAGCCATCTGCACTGAGTAAAAGAGCACAAACATGGAGCACAAGGAGAGCTGCTAAGAGTTGACCAGAAACTTCCCCTCAGGGGGCAAGGAGGACTCCATGCTGCTCCCCAGGCACAGCTCTGATTAACATGGAGGAGCTTGGATTCACTGGTAGCACTTCTCTAGACTGTTTACAATTTGTGTGGTGGTTTTGTACAGGCTGTGGGGAACCAGGCAGCATTGTTACATCCAGAACTGTTCTGACATGATAAATCAGTCTAGGGTTTTGTGAAGGTGCTTGGAAACTGGTCCCAACTAAGTAATGAAATACAGTAAGGTAAGTCTGTCCATGTGTGCCATTACTTTTGGAACAGACTCCCTCCTTCACTTTTATTTCACATTTTGTGATACCTCTGCATCTAGACAAGATCTCACATACAATATGGTGCTCAGTTAAACAAACAAATCTATCACTTACCTGTATCTACAGATTTATAAAAACAAATGTTGACTTTTCCATGTCTGACTGTAACACGAAATCTGACTTTTCTTTGGTCTGAACTCTGCTACATTGCAATGCTCGATTGCCCATTTGCTACCAGGGTATGGGAAACCCTGCAGGACAGCTGTTTTTATCTATTTTAACAGGACATTTCATCAATTGTTTGAACTTGGTGACCCTGCTTCCTTCCTTCCCTGCTACAGTCAGCTAATATATTTTAATTCATTTAGATCTAGAAATGAAAAATCCAGCTTGGTTTACACTGTTGTGAACTAGCTCCAGTTGAAGTAAGAAATACATAATAATGTATTGGATCAGATTCTCTGTGTCGGAGTTGTTTCAGCCATGGCCTGCAAACTAGAGTATATCAAAAGCACCTCAGAAGATACAAGGCCCTCCCCTTTCTGGCTGGGTCCATGCTCAAGTCCTGAGCCAAACCAGCCAGATTTCCAATGACGAGAGTGACAAACGCTGATTGAACATGGACTGGCCTTCCAGGAGCCCCTGCTGTGCTGTCCCAAGGCTCCAGGTGGCAGCTGAGGAAGTTGATGGCAGCTGGTAACAGCTACTTTGGACGACTTGTGCTGAGCTGGGACACTCACCAGATTATCCTTGTGCCTCACCAAACTGCAAAGATGGTCCTATCCCCACCTGGCAGCCCCTTCACAGCCCGTCCTCAGCTGAAGCCTTTTGTTCCTTCCAGCCTTAACCCTGACAGTAAATCCCACCATCCCCAAGTCAGATTGTTGTCCTGGTGTCACTTGAAGCAAGACCACACTTCATCTTCGGACAACTGGAGACTCAGTGTCTGCATCTCAGCACCTCTCACATGGTTCAAAACCTATTTTCAGATGCCAAAGTCTTTTACTTTTGCTTGGGAAAAGAAGTCTGAATTGTTATAGAGAGCGACCTGCAGTTACCCCAGGCTTGGATCAATGCCAGAGGAGCCCCGAGGCCCTCAACTGGCTGGACTGTACTCACACTGGGAAAGGGGTTTGTGTACCCACACACATCCCCTGCCCTTCCCAAGTACTGCACACCACCAAGGGCCTCTGGCCACTGGCTTCTGGAAATAGGCTTCACATTAGCAGGTGATGAGCAGGGAACAAGATCAGCACTGCATGAGTTAATGTGAACACCTGCTTACCAGCCTGGCATTAAACTGTCACAGGATCTACCAACCCATCTCTGCTAGCTCTGGGCTGAGTTCACTCCCTCTTTTACTCCTTGTTTTCCTGAGAAAGAGAGGACAGATCCTTAGGTACACAGATCTGAATATTCCCAGTCAGGGTTATAAAGCCAAATGGAAAATCTTTATTGATTATAGGAAGTTTTCCATAATAATTGTGGGAGATGGAAGCATCCTATTCATTGCTCTCATTTTATGCTGCATTTACTTGGTAGAGCAAGAACATCTCACGAGAGGTATTTTAGTTCAAATCTGTAACATGATATTTAATCCAATGTAAAGCAATGAAGACATGGGCTAGAGAGCACTGTTATTACATCACACAAGAGGCACAAAGTACTATTACCCAAACAAGGTACTTTAAAAACTGGGGTGTAATGTTGTCTATCCAAGGCCTTAGTGATCAGTACATTCAAAACAATTTTTCCTTCACATTTCACAACTCCAAATACTGATACTGTTTTGCCCAATGGGCTAGTTCAGATATGCAGTTGTATTCTTTAATGATCACTGGCTGTATCAGTAACTTCCAACCATGTATTTGAATTCATTAGTAGCAGGTTTTATTTACAGTAGTTTAAAACAGGCTTGGATTTTACACTCTGGTACGTGTCTGTTGTGACAGTGTAATTCTGTACAACTGCAGCCTTGTGATGTTCAGCAGGAGCTGAGACTGCAGTGCAGCAGCCCACTCTGTGCTGGCTGCCTCTGGCAGGTCAGGGTGAGCAGCAGCACCATGCCCAAGCCTTGCATCCCAGTCATTCCAGGCTGTGTGGGAATGGCATGGCTCAGGCTGCTGCACCTTTTGACAAAACAACCAAATGAACAGTAGGCACAGAGCTTACTTTTGTAAGGGTTTCTTTGTTGTACAGTTACCCATCGTCCTAATGTATTCAAGGAAACACATTTGAAAACTACAAAATAAAAAGACAGATAGCTAAAGGTGAACTTGGGAAGGCACCCAGCAAAGATTTTCTTGAAAGTAAATATTCTATCTGGAACAGCCTGCTCATAGCACTGGGTCTGTAGAGAACTGCAGTTTGAACAGAGTCTCCAGTGCCATTGGAGTTAAGACTGGTACCCAGAGTACACAGAGCGATCCAGAGAGGTTCTCATCCTCCAAGCTGGCTGCAGCACAGTGCAACTCTTGAACGTTGTCTGTTACTTCTGCTTTGTTGACAGAACTGTGATAGCTCTTGGTAGTTTTCTCCTGTCTCTGAATACCCAGCAGATACACAGCATTTCATTTAAACTGGTTATCAATCAGAGTTCCCTTCATCTTGGCTTTCTTGGCTTCCAATTCAGCCTGAATAGGAAAATTAAGGTAGAATTAAATAATGTCTGGATAATTTTTCCTTCAGTGCTCCAATTAAGTTTGCTCTTCTTGTCTGACCAAGCAAACTTTTCAGTTCCAAAACCAGGAGCAAGAGTAGCTCAAGTGCTTTGCTGACCTACAAAACAAGGACCATCTTTAAAATCATAAAAAGCCCAAGAACAACTGCCCAAGAGGCAATTTCATACTTTCTATCCTCAGGTGGAAGCTGCACATTTCCTCCCCCTTTCCATCTACCACCCTCCTGTCACAGGAGGTAAGATCAGTTGTGATCTTGCCATTTATTATTCGAGTGCCCCTTGCAATAGGAGCTGAGCTGCAGATCCTCCACAGGAGCCTTGCTGTGCCCTGATGCCTCATGGCAGTGACCTGTTCTGCCAAGCAGGCATGAGAGCACAGGCTGGCAAAGCTGTGGCCTGATTTCTCCTTCCCTTGCTCCTCGTCCAACAGGTCACAGGAAGCCTGCCTGCAAGCACTCTGCTGGCTGCTCTTCAGTTAGCTCTCCAGGCAATGGCATGCAATTTTAAGTTCAGGGGGGAACAAGCTTGGACTTGTAGTACAAGTTACAAAACTTGTAAAGGAAATCTCATCCTCACAAAGCTGCAAGTTGCCTGTGACTATACCAGGACCTCTCTATACTTGCAGTCTGATCTGCAAGATCGCTTTTGTGTACAAAGCCAACGCATCTCAGAGCTTTGTGTTCAGCACCAAAGCAAAACTCACCAACTCTTGTAGCCTTTTCTTGCTCATGCCTTTGCGTTCCAGCTGCTTCTCAATCACTTTTGCATTCTGTGCATACGAGTCTGCGATCTCCCTCTGAAATACACACACAGCACTTGGCAACAGCAAACCCCAGAGTAACAACACCTCGTCCAAACAGTGAGACCATCGCTGGCTCTGCCCAGCTCAGGTGTGGCTGCCACTAAGGGCATCCAAAACTCACCGCTTCAATCTCCTCCTCCTCTTCATCGATTGTGGAGACTGTGACGGAACTGAACTTGCCCATGTCTTTGGTCCGTTTGGTCATCATCACCTGGGTGAAAAACAAGAATATTTTGTTAAACCTTGGCAACAGTTGTGCCAGTAGGGATTGCTTCCTCCTTCCAAAGGTTTCAAGGCTTCTTATGCAAGCCATCAAGATTACCTGAACTCTGTGAGTGGCAAAGGGGAATTATGCTCAGGGATTTCTGGGCTTAAAGAAAGCTCACTGATATACAGTAGATGAGCCAGACTTTGAGAATCACTGTGCAGACTACCAACCTGACCTACTTACAATTAGAAACTTTCTGTTAACTGAGCCTACACATCATGCACAGTCTAGATTTTAGAGTTGATTTTGCTCTCCTTTAGTGCTAGGACTTCAAGCTGCAGTGACCACTGTCAAGGAAAATTTAAGGGAGACATGGACAAGACACCAAACTGAGTTAATGTCCAGAGGTCCTTTTCTTTTTCTTTTCTCTCCCCTCTCCCCTCACCATTAAGTTATTTTATACACAACGCCTCTAGAAAAGCAAAGGTATCCTTTTTCTCTAAAGCAAATCACCTTTTTAGGAGGTTCTTGTTTCTGAGTATATATGTTTGTTTTCCCAAAACCCTGGCCAAATTTGACCACAGCACCATCAACAATGAACGTCACAGGAGCATTTTTCTGTTGGTGTTGATAAAAGAGCAGCAGTCCACACCTGGAAACAGAAATATGCATAGCTGAGATGAAACCCAGATTCTGGGTTCCTATGGTTTCCTCATAAAAAAGGTTCTAAAAGTCACTCAAAAGACTAAAAAAAGGTCACTCACTTGCCACACTTCTTCCTGAACTGCCGCTCTATGCCTTCGGGTCTGGGGGAGAGAGGCAGCGCTTGAGCAGAGCGCACGGACACGGGGCCTCCGAGCCTGGCTGGCGGCTCCCAGCTGGGCGGGGAGGGCAGCCCTGCCCCGGGCCGGGGCCCAGCGGGCCGGGGGATGCACTGGCCGGGCCCACCTGCGCAGGAAGACGCTCTCCTCCTCCTCGGCATTGCAGAACTTGTGGGCGTGCTTGGCCGCGTCCATCACGCGGGCGCGGTCCCGCGGCCGCATCGGCAGCTTCTCCAGCTGGCAGTCTGCAGGGAGCGAGGGGCCGGGCTGGCGGCGGGCCGGAACCCGCACCCCGCATCCCGAACCCACACCCATATCCCGTATCCCACGTCCCACATCCCGGAGCCGCACCCGCACCCCGCCGCCGCCTTCCCGGGCCCTGTGCGCCGCCGGGCCGCGG